>WUAT03307049.1:0-10784 GCA_010015005.3 Ulmus americana | reverse complement strand
TCTCCCGTTTGGAACGGTTATTTCTTTCACCAGTGTTTTCAAACATACTTTTTTTTGCCACATAATTTTATTCCTCCCTAATTTACCAAATAACACGAGAGAAAATTATTTTCATTCTTCTATTTTTTTTCCACTTTGGAATTTACAACTCTCTTCTGTCTATTTTTTCTTCTTCCTACCAAACATTATCATTAGAGGGTAGAATTGAAAAGAAATACATATAAATTCTATAAAAAAAAATCTTCGGTAATTGTAGTTGTTTTCAATTTATTTATTTATTTTTTTTTTTTTTGGGGTGGGTGTGTGTGTGGGGGGCTGAAATAGCCCTCGCTAATTGTTGAAACAAAAAGCCTCTCTCTAAAACAGTAATGAAAAATGATTTATAACCCAAAAGAAAAGATCCAACCACAACCACATCTAGATCAATTAATCCATGGATGTCTATTAAATAAGTTTAATCCTGTACCTGAAAACGAGAACATTAAGACTAACCCTCTAATTTTCCTTCTGTCATCTGGCATTTGTAGGCTTATAGCCATACCCACCACTTTCTTTTTGTGTGTGTCTCTGTGTACTGTGGTAGTAGTGGGAAAGGGGGGGCCGGAGCAACAACGACAGAGACAGCTTTCTCACACATATTAACACATATGTTAACCAGAGGGAGGGTCTAGTCTTAATTTCTTTAAAAGTTAACATTTTCTTCAGTATCAAAGTAGGTGTAGTGGAAGTTAATGTTCTACAAAAGATCAAACAAAGAAAAAAGGAAATTATAAACTAGAGCAATCATACCTATCTTTGATTTTCTGGTTTTCCATCAACCCCTTGTTTCTTCAGCTGGCAAGAAACCCTTCAAAGCAGATAGAAGAAACAAGAAGCTAATTTGAAGCTTATTAATCATATATAGATGTACGGAAAACCAGACATATAGATACAAAAAGAACATCAAATAATAAAATATATTAATTGGGTATTACCTGCTTATTAACCAAAAGTTTTTGGGTTGTTCTATAAATTATTTCACACATATAATATAACCCAAGAAGAACCTTTGGTTTTTTGGAAGCACAAACTCTTTTTTTCTTCTTCACTTTTTCCCCTTTTTTTTCCTGAAAGGCAGTGTCTCAGCTGTTTAACAAGTCACTGATGATGCTTGAGATAAAACGAGTTATCATTATTGCGAAAGCGACATTTAAATATTGGGCCAGTCAAAAAAGTTATCTTTATCTTTTACTATTTCATTCACTAATATTTTACTGCAACTCACATAAAAACACTGTTTCTTTTTTCTTTTCTCTCTCAAACATGCATGCTTAGTGAGAGTTGAGATAGATGCCCTTGCCTTGCCACCACATATATAACACGCACGGCCTTTGGGAAAAAACCTAAATTCTAATATAGTTATATTATTTATATATAGCTAGAGTCCACTAGCACTTCTGAAAATTGCCAAAGCTATAACCCTATTAGTGTCACATTTAAGCCTAAACCCTACCCTTTTGTTTTCTCTCTCATTCTGAAAATCTAACGGGTCTAAAAAGTAGAAAGGAGATGGCGTGTAGTCATCACTTCCTTATCTTTCTCTTTCTCTTTCTCTCTCCTCTTCTAGGTGTGTGTAAAATACAAGTCTAAAAGTTGAATGGATTCACATAGTTTCTGGTTATCATTTGGGCTAGTTATTAGACCCTGGTTTTGATTTGCTTACGCTGCTCTCACATTATGAGGCAAGAACCCAAATATTATGGATGTTATATGCTCTGTACATAGTACGTAACCTTAACCCTAAAATATGAGAATGAAAATAACAACATATATTGCTAATAAATAGATTAAACACCAAAATTAGTTTCAATAATCTTAACTCTCTATATAACAGTATTGTTTTATTCAAATTGTGTAATTTAATATAAACTATTAATGCAATTTAATAATTAAATAGATACATATTGGGGGATTCCGTAGTTGTGACCAATAATAATATATATATATGCCTTTAGTGGTCTTGATCAAATAAGAAATGATCAAGATGAAGTCCTTTCTTCTCAATCTTCCTCTTTTTGAGTACTCATAGTTGGATATGTCAACAATGTATTATATATAAGCTTTTTAGCCCCCACTTGCAAAGCAGTAAATCTGAAAGAAATCTTGAAAGGGATATATTGGGTTGGGGAGCACTTTGAAGATAGACAAAGAAAGAAAGGCGTACCCAGTTGCTTTCTTTGTAAAGTGTCTTTGTTTGTGCTGTTGGGTCATCCATTTTCTGTAGTGAAAATCAAAGACCACACAAAAATTATGTACTCTTCCACCAATACTCATCTAATGACTCCTTTTCCACAATACTACTTTTCTTCATCTTCTTCTTCTTTTCACCCATCGCCACCTCCACTTCCTCATCCTGCAATACTTAACCAAGAAGAGATTTTTCTTCATCAAAACCACCAAGATCCTCTTTCAGGTCATTTTCTTCTACACAACTCTCAAATCCCAGAAACTTTGCTTAATTTGGGAGCTTCTTCTTCAAACGGAGCCTCAATGACCAAACAGGATATAGCCAACTTTAATGGGGTTGCTCCTGATTTTCTTGGCAAGAGACCCACCAAGAAAGATAGACACAGCAAGATTTGCACTGCTCAGGGCTTGAGAGATCGGAGGGTTAGGCTTTCCATCGACATCGCTAGAGAGTTCTTTGATCTCCATGACATGTTAGGGTTTGACAAAGCAAGTAAGACCCTGGAATGGCTTCTCACCAAGTCCAAGAAGGCCATCAAAGACCTTGCAAGAACCAAGCTTGGTTGTAGTACAAGTGGTGGTTCCACTTCAGAATGTGAAGCTGTCTCAGAAGTTAATGAAGTAGCTGATGATGGAGACCTCGAAAGAGCACTTTCCAGGAACAAAGACAAAAGTGTTAGTGAGTTAGATGAAGCTGCATTAACGAGTCTTTTAGCTAAGGAGTCGAGGGCTAAGGCAAGGGCAAGGGCAAGAGCCAGGACTAAAGAGAAAAGGTGCACAAACAAGAGTCAAGAGCCCCAAAAATGCCCTGAGACTACTCAGATCTCGAACCCTTTAAGGGCAGTCCTCAACCAGATTCAAGATTGTGAGAGATCCACCCAAAAGTTCATTGAGGAAATGAACCAAGAAGCAAGCTCTCTCCGGTTGGCGAATCAAACTCACCAGGAGACTAATATGATCAAAAGGAAGTACAAGCTTCCTTCAATTTCCGGCAATTATGATCATCATCAACACCTAAGTGCGATCTCAAGAGGTGAAAGTTCGAACAACATGGCCTACTCTTCCAATTTACCTCACAATTGGGACATCAATAGCGCCTCCCCACGTCCCAGTTTTATGTCATGGCCAGAAACATGAACATTTCTAATGGTAATCCCCATATAACTAATCAAACACACACACTCTTCTCTAATTTATTTTAGTTTTCACAAGAATTCTCTTACCTGATTGTAGTCTAAAATAATGCAGGACTTGCAGGTTCCGTACGTAAGAATCAACCTCTAATTGTTTTTGATCTCCCATCTAAGCATTGGAGATGTAAGATCTATCATTTCCCTTGTTATGTTTTAAGTTATATACGTACGCTATTGGACAATTTAGGTACTTTGAATGCTTATATGCATGTTTGGATCCGCTGTTGTGCTGTCGGAATCCTCTCTAGATGTAAGTCTATTCTCTATGCTTTTCCTATATATGCATCTTTCCTATGTCTTAGTTGTTCACTCCTTGTAACATGATGATTTGGTGATGCACAACCATATATGTTAAGTTGGTATGAAGTATTAATTTTGAAACTATTTCGAAACTCTAACAAGTTATATATGGTTTTTGAACCCCATGGACAGGATCTAATGTTACACAACCACACTGGAAGTATATATACATGGTTATTTATATGAAATAACTTTGATGAACTAATTAAAAATAGCACAATTTTAAAGTAATTTTAATGTTCTCCTAGTTGCATGTGCATTGCTAAAAAAATTATCATCAACATACCTGGATTTGTGAACAGAAAAGGCAGCAAATCCATTGTGTGTCCGAGGATATAGTGGCTGCACTGGACAAATCAAACATGATTTTTTTTTTTCTTCTAGCGTAGTCTTAATAACTCCATTTTGTTGACATGTCAAATGATAAGTATAGACTCTACAATATATTTAGATAAAGAAGATATTTGGAAAGAGTTTGCAAGCTAAGAAGGTTTAACACAAGAGTCTGGACAACAATGAAATCTAGCTAATCTAAAGTTTTATGATGTTTGCCAATGAGTTCAAAAAGTTCACTGAATTGACAAAAACCAATCTCGAATTCGAATTTTCAGGGCTAATCAAGCTTGTATATGCAAAATCATATTGTATAAATCTTTGAAGAACACACATACAAATATGTATATGTTATTTGGAGCCATAGTAGGTGTTTGTATATGTTAGGGAAAAACAAGTCTAGCTAACTAAAGCCTGTGAATAAATTATCCAATGAAAACAATCAAGCTAGGCACTCCAAAAAACTAGTTTATTTAATTTAACATTTTATTCTAAAAAATATATTCGCATCATATGGTTGAAAATTAATTAACTTCTTAGATATTAAGAGCTTATTTGTCATTTGAATTTTTCTTTTGAACTAGTTACACAAAGAATGAGTCTAAATATTTCAACAAAAAATTTCTTGAAATTATCCTGCAGTGAATTAAATAAACTGATGGTGTTTCTTCTTATCACTAAATAAATGTTTCTGTCAACTTATGTATGTATTTCATTAGATATAAGGGAAATGAATATTAATATCTAGTAAGATGTAGAAGTATATACCATATAATTTCCCAGTTACTTTAAGGGCTTCCAAATAACCTTCATAAATACCCAATAGCCTTCCATTAATTACATTAAGACAACTCCTTCCATTTTTCCACACAAAATAGTTGAGAAAATGATTGATGTGAATGGGATGCACAAACTAATGTTCAAATAGCATATCTTAGCAATATCTGATGATATAGGTCAGTCCCGACAGTGTGGTATAATGATCACTTCACAGCAACTTGCATTGATGAATGAACATTACATATGAACTTGCACTCGCACTTGAAGTAGTACCTCTCAACATTTATATTAGATATATGTGTGTTTGTGCATATTTATGCTCCTCGAATATACATTGTGATGAACAAAATTAATCCTGATAGTGGCTTCTCAGATAGTCAATAAATAAAATATTCTTGCTATACTACACTAATTTGCTTTTCAGATGTCTTATTTGTTTTGGGAAGAGACTTGAAATCAAATGATAGTTTGCTCTAAAAAATGCTTGTGTCTTGCCTATAATTATTTGAAATTATTATTTTTGTTTAGAAGAATCAAAAAAGAAATGATCTTAGCTTATACTCTGTAGAGCTAACTAGCTGTCTATTTGAGGAATGTTATCTGAAAGAAACATTAGGAATATTTTTCATGGGTTTTGTGTCTTGAGCTCTCTTTGATGCCTTATTTAGCTGCCCTTGGAAATCCAGAAAAGTATTGATAAAAGTATGAGAATGTGGTAATATTGATTGTTGAAATTCTGTCTAATATATTAGATTTCTTTATAAAATAATTTACATCAAAAAAGTTATCTGAGAATGGATATATCTTGGTAATTAGAAGATTTTTGATAAAATTATTAGATGTTAAACCTATCTGTGAGTGAATCTTGAGGACTCTTATGGTGAATAGAATGTGATTTTAGATGTTTGTGTTGATGTTATATGGAGAAAAGGACCACTAGCTAACCCAAAGAAGCAGAGTTGATTAGCGAAAAAGTGACATGCACCAACAACAATCCTTCCTAGCTCCCCGGTCTAGAAAAGTACTCTAAGCCTTGATATATATAGCTATAAAGATTAAGACTAATTGCAAACAACTACGAAGACGCAAACATAGAAATCAATTTCAAGGTTGAAGTGCTTTCATATCTTGTTTTCTCATTTTTGGATTCTTTAGGGGCCATTATTTTGCTGAAAGAGATTGAGTTTAATATTTCCTAAAGATTTATCTTTCTTGTTTGACTCTATATCGAATATCAACAATTCTGGTGACGACATCCATAATACAAATATTGCTTGTTTGCTTGCACTTTTCTGTGCCTATCTGATACATTTACCTATGGGTTTTCTACTAATATATATATATTATCTAATTAGCTAGATGCATGTGTTCAAATTAATTCCTATATGGATAAATTTATATCAAGCTTTAGGAAACACTTAAAATTCTCTGAACCATATCTTTAGGGGGATTGTTCTTTCTAGTTCACTATATGGTTATTTTTCTTTTCATCTCATTATCCCAGGTAATGTCTATGACGCTATGCTAGCTAGGTCTCCATCTATCTCTAAATTATATAATAACTTATATCAAGAAGTTTTGTCCTGCTATTTTGATTCAATAGGGTTAAGATTATGCTTCATTTAATACCATTACACTTGCTATTAAATTGTTTTTTTCTTCACATAAACCTACGATTTGTTTTATCTCAATTAGCTAGGGTTGTGACTAATGCATGCTATCTCAAATAGCTGGGGAATGATCATATATAATATATAAATTTTTATCCCCCCATCTCAACAAATACTAATCATTTCAGGGAGAAGCTCAACTAAATACAAATAGATATACCCCAATTATTTGTAGACAGCTGCAATTTTCCGCTTCCTCAATCATTCGCTATTTGTTTGATTATATATATATATGATGAATGATTGTTTTTTTTATATTTATTTCTGTGTGGCTAGAAGTAACATAAAGATGACATTTACTCTATGGGTTGTAGAGCTTAATTATTAGTTGTGAGAAAGGCTAAAACTAGTTGTAAAAAAAAGAGCCAAAACATTTATTGCATTGACTTTTTTTAATCTTTGAACTAAACTACAGAGACCTAGTTGGGTAATAAATAATAGCCTAAATAATACTTACCTCGACTCAGTTTGATATTTGCCTTTTAAACTGTATGTTATGAGTAAAGATACAGTGTGTTTCACTTTCATGTCACATCTAACATATCTTCAAGCGTCTAAGATTTAGAATGTATTTTAAATTAAATTTCATTATATATATTGGCCTGTCCTCAGATATAACGAATGTATATAAGCTGGAGAAACCATAAATCCACAATATTCCAACATCAGTAAACTTTGCTCAATATTGAAAGCCGAACCAATATACAGACATCAAAATCTAACCAATCCAAAACAGAATTGTATATTTTAAAAAAAAAAGTACTTATATGGACCCAAGTTGTGTTGTTGTTCTACATTGGTTGATTTCTATTCTACATTTTTTATTATTGTTTTGTTTTTCTAGTTGGTACATGTATATTTTTCCAGAAAATAAAAGTGAAACAAAAAAAGTGCATGGGGGACCCATCATCCACCCACGTCGTGTAGGGTTAATGGTTAGCCTGTGATGGAAAAGAGAGGGTTATGGTCTGGGTCTGGCTTTTCATTAAAAAAGTCTTACCAGTCAGAATTTCACAGTGCACTTGGGGAGTTTCAAAACGTGCGCCTTCTGATTTTTCATCAATTCGTTCCCTGATCAAGTAAAGAAACACAACACAACTACTCAGAAAGAGAAATCACATATATATTGAAGTAACATCGAACTAACTGGTAAAAGAAGCAATATAGAGAGAAGGAAACCAAGAATGTGTGATGGCTCACTATAATGAACTGGACACTCAAACAGAGAGGAAGTAAAAGAATATATGATAGTAAATGGTACAGTAGAAACCAAGTCTTTTTCATCTGACCCTCTTAACAGAAAATAATTGCTTTAACTCTAACAGTGAATAAAACACGAAGAAAATCTACAAGCCTGAAATTTCTAAAAACTTTTCTTTGTTTTTTTTTTCTCTGTTAGATTTTCTGATCCCACCAAACGGCACTATTGCCGTGAGTACTACTTTCTGAAAACGACAAATCTCTGAAAGTTAAAAACACAAACTTTTATAAGAGAAAAACGACAACCCAATATCATTAAACACATGAAAAAAGCTTTGACGATGGAGACTTTTCACAAAACTAAGCAAATGATAGAACTGAAGATAGCAACCCCACGCACAAAAAGAAAAGGAAAAACAGAGAAAGCAACTACTCCCTTCCAAGAGCAAGACTTTCCTCAACACACATAACAAAGAAAAAGAACAAAAAAAACTACACTGTTCTCTTCTGTGTTTGAGAAGGATGTGACCGTGATGAACTCTTGTGGGTCGCTTTAATGTTCAACATTTGAAAGTGGGGTTCGTTAGATGTGTACGGACGAGCGTTTATGAGCTTTGTAAGAAGCGGCGGAAAGGGACATAAAGTCTTTGCTTGCGTGAGTTTCTAGCATTTGGTGGGTTTTCGGTTGCAGTGTCATATATATGAAGCTTAGCTAGTATCAAATCTCTTCAGAAAATCTAATATAAAATTCCTGCAACTCTACAAAAAATTACCCAGTTCAAATCTTGAGCTTTAATGGTTTATCAAAAAAAAAAAATCTTGAGCTTTAATGGTTTATCAAAAAAAAAAATCTTGAGCTTTAATGGTTTATCAAAAAAAAAATCTTGAGCTTTAATGGCCTCTAACTAACACCTACATAAGAAATGAGATCACAATTCACAAGAATATAAAAGAAGATCAAGAAAAGAATAAAGAATAACTAGCCTTTTCCTTTCGTTTGTCTGAGACCTGGGTATTATATTACAGAGAATCCTCACATCACATTCAAGTCGGTCAAAGGGAATTTTGTACCTGCACACAGCATTAAAAAAAGCAACATGGATGAAGGTATTATATAGGAATTGATCTGATCAGACTAGCTTCATCTAATTCTATTTCTAATTCTAGCTAGTTCTAGGAGTAGACTGGGGCCCCCTTCAGCCAGCTCATACCGGAAAAATTGTAATTGTGAACAACCTATCACCTATATATTTATATATGTATGTATATAATAGAGGAATGCCTCGATGACTTACCTCTATTGACTATTGCCTTAATGCTGCCGTCAAGTTTTTGCCATTTTCGAATTCTTGATCTTGACTATTGGGCGTGTAAATTGATCAAACACATGATGATCTAGAGTTAGTTTAGAGAAATTGAAAATACAAAGCTATAACTCGAAACAAATTTCCTCGCTACACAAATAGGTTTTAAGCTGAAAATAGGTGACGGATATTTGCACCAATCACATAAAGTGATAATAGAGGGCGGTTCTCCTAAAAAATTACTGTCTAAAATTTACAAAAAAGGGAACGGGTCTTTTTGGAAATATGGTGGCGATTATGACTGCCACCCAAGATTAACGGTTCAGTGCCGTTATATAATTAATCACTACTATATCTTAGTAAAAATCACGTTCATGTGACTTTAAGTAACGAACCACCATCTAAAGTTCACTTATCCCTAACTTACAATCAGATTTCTTATTTCACAAAAAAACCCTAAAAAATCTCTCATTTCGCCCAAATCCTTCCCTCCAATGTACCCACTCTATTTCTAGCCAGTTTCATTCATATAAGGCCTCAAAAATCACTTATTGGTGCTCAATATCAAGGTTTGAAACTTTTTTAGTAAGTTTTTGTTTATTTTTATAATTTTTTTGGTATTTTGAATAATTTTGAAATTATTATAATGTAGTGTTTAATTTGCCTAATTTTTCAATGTTCTTGCACATTAGAGCCTTGATATTTCAATTTTGGAACAACTTCTATGGTTTAATTGATGAGTTTTTTGGGTTTTAAATGAATTTGTTAAACTTTGGGTATTAAAGACCAATTTATGAAATTTAATGTGATAATGACATTTTGAAATTAATTTGAATTTCTTGATTTCGAGGTTAATTTGAGTTTGTTGAAATGAATCTTAATAAACTATGAAGGTTGAGATTATCTGTATAAAAGGAGAAATTCTGCCAAAATTTTCTAAAAATATTTTGAAGTTGTGTTTATGTTTTAGGATTAATGTTCGAATTCAAAATCATGGATAAAAGTGTTGGATGTTCACGAGTCGAATAACTTCACAATATCGCGATATTATATATTTCTTTATCAATTTTGCATAACAAGTGGGAGAAATGCGATAACTATAAGGTGTCCATGTATTATATGTGTTAACAATCATGTAAATAATGTAAACATGGTGAAGAAACATATTTTTAAATGGGATTGATCGGAATTACACTATTTGGTTATAGCATGGTAAAAGTGTTTCATATTCCTCCTCAAGAACATGCTTTGAGAGCAAATATGTCAGATTTAGTGACGATGACGAGAATGATGCTATAGTGGGTATGGTTAACAATGTCAAAAATGATTTCGGTGGTCGGACAGAACAGTTCGCCGAGTTGTTAGATGATGCAGCGTTGGTAGCAAATTCACTAAGTTGTCAACATTGGTGAGACTGTACAAGTTGAAGGCGGCGAATGGACGAAGTGATAACAGTTTTTTGGAGCCTCTAGCCCTATCTTGGTTAAGAAGAAGAATATTCGAGGAATTATCAAAGCAGAATGTTGTAGTTTCAAAGACTATTGAGGGGGTTAACTGATGGCCCCATAATGCAAGTTCTGGCTTATGGTGCATATGTTGGGTTGTTAATTAATATTATCGTAATAACGCAGCGAAAAATAATTTTAAAATTTTATAATAACCTACAGGATCATCAAACACAAACTAATAAACAAATAATCACCAAACGAGTTTTAGATAATTACCTTTGTAGACGCAAGATAGCAAAAACTCTCATGTCTTCTTTCTTTAACCCTCGG
>WUAT03306608.1:0-10788 GCA_010015005.3 Ulmus americana | reverse complement strand
AAATAATGTAATTTAATATATATATATATATATATATTTTTTATTTATTTATTTATTTAATTTTTGGTCTACAAGGGTGACATAATGTCGTCGCAAATGATATTAGTCGTCGCTATACTGTAAACTTTTAGCGACGGCAATTTCAAATATGTCGTATGGAAAATCCGATATATAACGACAACACAAGCGTCGCTATAGTTCTAGACATATAGCGACGATAAAATGTCATCGCAATAGGTCATCAGCCACGGGTTATTAGCGACGAAAATTTGCAACGACTGTGTGGTCTCTATAGATTTTTAGCGACGACATATCCTCATTTAGCGACGACCACCCTTTTTCTTGTAGCGACAAATTTTATTCATATTTAATGTCACAAATCAAGTTTGATTATTTATTTTTCCACAAAAACTTCAATTTTCTTTTCAAAATGTAAACTTTGACTTTTATTTATAATCAAAATTTTAACTTGCTTATTAATTATACAAGATTTTCTTATAGGACAAATTTCATTCATATTTAATGTCACAAATCAAGTTTAATTATTTATTTATTTTCCAATAAAAACTTCAATTTTCATTTTAAAATTTAAGCTTTATTTTTTGATAGAAATTTAAGTGTTTTTGACGAAACTTTAACCTTATTAATTTGGGAGATGGCCATTTATAGGGTTTGAGGGGAGTGAGAATGGGAAGCTTCACCATAATTTCTTCTCTGATTGCTGAGACTTTCTCCCTCTCCTCTCCTCTCTGTTCCGGCTTTTATAACTTGCCCGTTTTCTTTTCAAAACTTTTACCCATCATAAACCCTCGTTATTACATTAATTATATAAGATTTCCTAAATAAAAAAGTTCTATTATTTATTTTTCATAAAAACTTTATTTTTCTTTTCAAAATACTTTAATTTTTGACTGAAATATATTGTTTTGGGTTTTTGGTATAAATACCCCCCAAAGTTTACACGCTTTTATGTGTTTCCCTCCAAAGTTGGAATTTGGCGCAAATACCCCCTGAACTTGTATTTTTTTTAGGGGGTATTTGCACCAATTTCCTACTTTGGGGGGTAACATGTAAAACCGCACAAACATTGGGGGATATTTGCATCAAAAAGCCTATTGTTTTTAACAAAAAAAATTAGCCTAATCAATTATAGAAAATTTTAAGTGAGAAAATTTCTTTATAATTAAAATAAGTATAATTTCGATAAAAAAAATTATTATTATTTACAATTAATTGAGAAAACTAAATTTGACATTTATTTATAATCGAATTTTTAGCCCCCTCATTAATTATACAAGATTTTCTTAAAAACAAATTTCATTCATATTTAATGCCACAAATCAAGTTTCATTATTTATTTTCTCATAAAAACTTCAATTTTCTTTTCAAAATTTAAACTTTATTTTTCAATATTTGATTTTTTTTTTCCAAATCTTTGGTGTGATCTCAGTGAATGAGGGAAACAATTCGCTAATGAACCAAGATAAGGGAAGAAAAGAAAAAAGGGGACAATAACTACGCATTAAGGAAAGGAAATGAACTTTTTTGGAATAATGATCCTTTTCAAGATAAGGATCATTTTCAAATCTTAAGAAAAAGAAAAAAATCATTTAAATTCTTTGATTTAGGAAGTTCATCCACTATTTAGCTTTTTGGAGGAATAAAGATCATATTCACAGACTATTATTTACTTTTTACTTGAAATAAAAAAACTAAAAGATATCACCTATTATTATGAAAGCTGGGCAACTAATTGCAACCGCTGCAACTGCAAAATTCACACACTAGGCTTCATCAGTTGCATAAAAATTTCCCAGTATTCCTTCTTCTGGAATAAATCTAGTGCAAACAAACTTGGGAAGGTTGTCAGAGCGAAGCGGCTTGAGGGATACAGGGTTCTCCTTTGTTATTGAATGGGTTCACCCTTTTTGTGATGCTGGTTATTTGGTTCTGGGTTCTTCCATTTGGGATGGAGAGGAGAAGTGGGTTTGGGAGAGAGGAAAAGAGAGAAAAAAATTAAAAAAAATATATAAAAAATCTTGGGTTTGAGTTTCCCAAAATGCCCTTATTTTATTAATAACATGATAGTCACGTGAACAAAAAAATGACGAAAATCAACTACGTTTCACATTCCATCAAAATTGCCAAGAAAATGCAAGTTTATGGGGTATTGGCGCCAATTTGAAAGTTTGGGGGGTGACGCATAAATTCACACAAAATTTAGGGGGTATTCAAATCAATAACCCTAATCTTTATAAAGAACATTGCACAAACTAATTGGTCGAAAATCCTTCACTCTCCTAGGATTTTTTATTTTCGGAATTAAAGTGACTTTTGTAATAAGTAATGTAATAAGTAAAAAATTCTACTTTTGTAAAATATATAAATGCTAGGGATGCTAAAAACAAGAGAAAACAAGAGTAATCTTGTAGATTGTAAATTCATGACAATGTTATTGCTGCTTTTGAAGGTATTCACACTATGCGTAAGGGCAGATTTGGCAATGGTAATAAAGTTGCCTTCAAGCTTGATATGTTGAAAGCTTTTGATCGTATTGAGTGGTCCTTCATTGAAGAAGTTTTGAAGAATATTGGTTATGACTCTCGATGGGTTGACAAGATTATGGCTTGTATTCGCTCAGTCACTTTCTCTTATTTAATAAAATGGTGAAGTGTGTGGTAATATTGTTCCTACTAGTGGTATTCGCCAAGGTGATCCTCTCTCCCGTTTTCTCTTTCTCTTTTGCAGCGAAGGGCTTTCTTGCTTATTAAATAAGGTTGAGAAAGAGGACCTTATACATGGGCTCCGTTTTGGCAATAATATGGTTTCTGTTTCTCTCCTTTTGTTTGCAGATGATTCTTTTCTCTTTTTGGAAGCTGATAGACAGGAATGTGAGGTTATCCAAGATATTCTTTATTGTTATTATGTTGCTTCTGGGCAGATTGTTAACTTTGAAAAATCCGAAATGTGCTTTGGGGCTAATGTGCAGGTGGCTATTCAATCCGACTTGGCTGGTTTGTTGGGTGTTAAAGTGGTGGATTGTTAAGATAAATACCTAGGATTACCTACCTTTGCGAGTTCATGCAAGCGAGATCTTTTCAGTTACATTAAATCCAGGGTCTGGAATGAACTCAAGCGTTGGTATGGCTCTCTATTTTCTCAGGCTGGTAAAGAGGTCTTAATCAAAGCGATCATTCAGGCCATCCCTTCTTCTGCAATGTCATGCTTTCGCCTACCTAAGCTTCTTACAAAGGATATCCACAAGCTTAGCTCTCTTTTTTGGTGCAGTTCTAATGAGGGCAAGAAGAAAATTCATCGGGCAAAGTGGAATAAATTATGCCAACCAAAAGAGAATGGAGGGCTAGGTTTTTGTGATTTGGCTTGTTTTAATAGGGCTTTATTGGCTAAACAGTATTGGAGATTAATTAGATTTCCTGACTCTCTTGTAGGTCGGATTCTCCGAGCTAGCTATTTTCCAAGAACCTCTTTTCTCTATGCCAAGATGGGTTCTAAACATTCTTTTGTTTGGCTAGTTTGCTTTGGGGCAGATGTGTCATTAACATTGGCTCTAGATGGCGTGTTGGCTCTGGTGAGAGAATTAGAGTTGTCAATGATCGCTGGATTCCGAGGCCTCATACCTTCAAGTTCATTAATCCCCCTCCCCTCCCTGATGATTTCCGGGTTGCTGAGTTAAGACTTCCTAATGGTGATTGAGATTATACTTTCATCTTTAATCTTTTTGACAGAAGAAGCTAACTTAATTATGAAAATCCCAGTGGGCTCTATGAAGCATGATGACATTCTCATTTGACATTTCTCTACAGATGGGGAATATAGTGGTAAGAGTGGCTACAAAATTGCAAGTCCCTCAAAGATGGCGCTTAATCCTCAAACCCCACTACTTTAACCTCTGGTGGAAATCTCTCCGGAATCTTAAAATCCCTCCAAAGGTTAAAAAACTTTGCTTGGAGGATTTGTATGGGTTGGCTACCATCTACTTCTAATTTTTTCAAGAGAAAATCTGCTATTTCTCCATCTTGTTTCAAGTGTGGTTTTTTTTAATGAGTTTATCTTTCATGCTCTTTGGCATTGTCCTTTTTTGAAAAAGATATGGAAAACTTGTGGCTTTAGAAACCCTGTTGCCTCTAGTGATGAAATTGATATTATTGGCTGCCTTTTGAGACTTCATATAACATTGCCAAAAAAAACCTTTGAGCTTTTTTTTAATTATTGCTTGGCAAGTGTGGTATGTGAGAAACTGTTCTTATCATGGTAGACAATGCTTTTCAGCTTATCATATTTTGCGTTGGTCCTCTAACCTTCTTGAGGAGTTCTAAAATTCTATTTTTCCCACTATTGTTGCATGTGCATGTCCCTCCAATCGTCCTAGTTGGTCTCCCCCTCCTGATGGCTCTTATAAGTTTAATGTTGATGCTATTATTGATAGCAATAAATGTATTTGTGGTCTTTGCTTTGTTATCTGAGATTATCAAGGTTTGGTTTTAGATGCTTATTCTAAGCTTTGGCCTTTCTCTTTGGATATTAAGGTGGCTGAACTCATAGCCATTAAAAAGGGCTTGAAGTTTGCTAAAGGAGATTTTTATGTCGTTTCCGATTGTATTTCGGTGATTGCACTTCTTAATTCTAACTCTCGAATTTTTAATGATTTAAAAGTGTTGATTGATGAAACTTTATTTTGAGTTGACTTTCATGATTTTCAAAATTTCTCTTTTAGTTCTAGATCTACTAATTTTATTACTCACTTGTTAGCCATAATTCTTCACGTAAATGGGGCTCTCATTTTCCCCGACATGCAAATGTAATCCCTTTCTCTTTTAATAATATATTTTCTCTTTCAAAAAAAAAAAAAAAATTCTTGCAGATTGGCATTGGTGTCAATAATTGACCATTAAATTCAGATCCAACGGCTAAAAATTAAATGCGCAATTAGCATAATAACCCAATTAAATTAGACCATGATTTAAATGCTATAGTTGAAAATGGTTAAAAACCCACTACTCGTAAGACAAAAAATAAAGGTCGTACCTATTGTAAAACTATATATATATATATATATATATATATATATAGTTTAATTTTTCAAAAGAAAAACAAACTACATAAATTTAGTAAGTGAAGCATTTGACAAAGTTTAATTTAGTACACAATCCCCGTTCTCTTGTAATAATCTTAACGCCTACCATACAAAAAAAACCTGCAAATGCCAAGCTTTGACATTTTTGTGGCACAGGTTATATTCTCTTCCATTTTGCTTGGACTTGATATGTAAAACCAACCGTCTTTCTCGTGTAGAAAGATCACAATCCCGTTATCAAATTCTCGGAGCTGCACAAAACAAATCAAAAAAAGTGTCAATCAACAAACGTAAAAAACTGAAATACATGGAATCCCAGGGTACGGTTCTTGTTCAGTAAAACGGCTTACCTCCACCAATTGTTGCTTCCGGCAAGCGCTCGATCGAATACCTGTGTTGAGTGATGTACATGATCGGCACACCAGGAATCTGCCAGTAAAATAAACAATCAGAACTATTAATCGAAGTTTGATAAAATAACACAGCACAACCCTATAACCAACTATTGACTAACTACAGTACCTTGCGGATCCTTCGCTTTAAATCTCGATCACATGTAGCAACAATGTAGCATTTATGCTGTTCAAAACAGAAACTTTTGTATGAATAACATAGAATCAAATAACATTCACCAGTAATATCTAAACATGACCAACGGTTATCATCTATGGAATAGCTATACTCTGAATTCCATTTACCATTATCAAAGTCAAGTAGGAAGGGCAAGAAAAAACATAGAAGTCGATCAGCAATATTAGATTTCTACTCATGCAAGATTGCAGCCGAAATGCATTAAGAAAGTCCTGTACTAGACAATCTTTAAATGTGATAAGAACCTATTTGCTCTAATGGAATTAACAAACACTCAAGAAAACAGAGGATATAGGGAAGAAGGTGGCTGGCTGTATTAATCAACTAAGAGGGAAAATATAGAATTGAAAGGAACTGAAGCAACAAAACAAGAGCACAAGAAAATCTGGGTTTCAAGAACCTAGCCCTCCCAAATTCAACAATTCTTCCGAAGATATTCATTGGTCCCTTCAATACCCCACTCCTATTTATATTAATACTCCCTTTCCTAACAAACTCAGCCAAACTCTGTAATTAATTCACCCTTTCCCGCCAGACCACTTGCCTCGGCCCTGTAAATACTTATTACCCCTTCTCCAGAACATATTTCATAAAGAGTCTAGCAAATGGAAGTGGATATCATATAGATATTAAAACTGACTGTCAGAAATTAACTAGATAACTTCGTAGACAACAAGATTGATATGCCCTGGAAACAGAAGCAAGAAAATATGTATTAGTTACTGACTTGAAATCATAGATTATTACCTGGGTAACTCTATCAACAAGACAGTCATCAGCATAGGTCCCTTTATGAATGCAGGGCAGTCTCTCAAAACGAGGATCCTTAGCAATCCTTCAAAGTAGGAAATGATCATTTAATTGCCTTTACCAGTAACACAATATATTCTCACTTGGAAATAATAACAACTATATGCATGTCAAGCTGCATTATTCAAATGAATAGAATAACATAATGATAATCTAAAGAATCAAAGGAAAGGAGTTGTTGCCATGTTGGCTGGTGAAGCAAGGCAATAAGCACATGCTCCTACAATCTAATTAACAATGGAACACAAAAAATATTCAACATGGAAGTTACCTTAAAGCAACACGGTATTTTTGACCTAATTTCTCAAGCTCTGCCATTACACAATCGGTGATGCAAGGAGTGCCTGTAATTACAAAAGAAGAAAAAAAAATTGGAACAGTAGTATATATGACTAATTTCTGAAAATTTTATCAACAATCGTTGTCCATACAATAAAAGATGGTTGCTCTAAACAAGGCCGACATAAGCTACTCTAATCTCAGTATTAATTATCAAATACGTAGGACGACCGATATAACCTACTGGTAAAGCACCAAAATTAGTGATACATTGTAGTGGTTGCTAGTTATGAAGCCTACTTTATCAATTGTGCATATGTAATAGTTCCCACCAATGTAAAATATTTCAATCAACATATCAAATACGAAGTTCAATTTAGTGGACAAAAGAAAGTCATAAAACCTTTTTAAAGAGTTTAGCAACTTCGTGAACTTACATTTTGCGTACAAGCAGTCTATCATACCCTTCTCCAGATCCAACTAAGGAAGCAAAAAAAAAAGAACCAATGAGTTACAAATAAAGAATAAATTTATTGCCATTCATAACAAAGAAGATTAATTTCAACACTCATCAGAAAATAATAATGAAAAAATATAAAACCAACCATTACTATTACCATGATAAAAGAAAACAAGTCACCAATTAAAACAAATTGAGTCTATCAGAGTTAAACAAAAAGCTTCATATTTTCTCACCATAGCAGATCATATGTTTAAAATTGAACAAATAAGAATCAAACCCAATAATTTTTTTCATCAACTACACTATTTTAAGATCAGAAAATCGTTGAACACTCACTTTGTTCTGGATGGAGAAATTGATGAAGTTGGTATCGACCAAAACTCTATAAGGCGGTCCCAAAGCAGTATTATACTTGAAGAAAAGCGCCGAAGAAACATTTGGCCTAATTTTAACAACAAAAACAAAGAAAACTCTCAACATACAATCTGTAGAAATCCCAGAAAAAAATCACAGCAAGAACTAATTGAAGGCCTTACACATTTCTAGGAAGATTTTCCTTGCGAAGGTCTTTCTTATTTGGGTTCAGAACCTCCTCCTTATAGCTAAATTTAAAATATTACACCAAACAAATACATGAATATATCGAAATCTATAAAGAATCAAACAAAAGAAATTTAAATTCATATACATTATTTGATTTAAACTTACTTTTTAATGGCTTTTTTAGTGATAACCTTTTTTACCACAGCAAATTTAGGACCTTTCTTCGCCTTCCCCATCTTTCTGGTTGAGGAGTAAAAGGGTGGTAATAAATTAGGGTTCTTCTAAAACCCTAGAAAAAACCAAAGTAGAAAACCTATTAAATTAAAGCCGCGATCAAACAAACCGGAGAAGAGACGGAAAGCGAACGGCGAACGGCTAAGTCTGGTTGGCGGGGTTGTGGGTTTCGGCTGGGACGATGGCGAGAGAAGAGAATCAGACATTTTTTTCTTTTTTATACCAAGGGAGAAACAGAAAATATCAACTATACCCCCAAACTTTACTAATGGTCTTACTTCAAACACCAATATTTTATAAGGCTTCAATTTAGTCCGATTTGTTAAACTTGCCTCAGTTTACTCCAATTAGTAATTAACTAGAATTAGCTTATTCTTTACAAAAATTATTTTGCAATATACCCTTAAATTATTTAATTTTAATATTTTCAACAATGAAAGTTTTTTTCTTTTAATAATTTATCCTTTCTATTATGGAATAAAAATAAAAATATCACCTAAAATAAACAATTAGAAAATCAACAGAAAATATTAATTTTTTTATTTATTTTCATAACATAAAGTTCACAAAATAAACTTTTTAAGCAAGGTTGTTTTTTTTTTTGGTCAATTATATTAAAAAAATATATATTTTGTTAAGTTTGTTATTTTATTTTATGTTAAATTTTTATTTGTATCCTACAATATAAGGTTTGAATTTATTTATTTTTTAGTGCCAAATGGAAATAATTCGAGAGATACAGTGTGAATAATCTTGTTTTTATTTATTTATTTTTAACTTTTTTATTTTTTTATATGAAAAAACGGATGTGAACAATCCTTTAATAATACTAATTAATTATTAAATTTATTAAAATATCTCTATCACATAAGCAAATTATTGTATTGGCTAAATTTAAATCAAAGGTATGTGAAATGATACTGTTAGAACTTTAGTTAACAATATGGAATCTTATAAATAAACAATTTTTGGATCAAAATGTGAAAATTGCTACAAATAAAGAGAGAAACACAAATTTTATAGTGATTCAGCAAATCGCCTACTTCCATTTAGACAATTTTATTAACATTTAGATGAACATACTTAAGAGTTTAGAGAGAAGACATATCTCATTTCTAGAGAGAAAATGCACTTCTTAGTTATAAGGGAGAGAATGGATAGATCCTCTTACAATAAAGGCATCTCATATTTATAGGGATAAAGGGATGCAATATAATAGTAATTAAATACATAATATCTTATACATATCTATCCATATCTTCATTGAGCTCGAGAAAGATATGGAACTTGCCACTTCTAAAAAAGAAAGGATTCTGTTAGGTGAGTCAGTGCCAAACCGTTCGGACGGACCCTTCCTGTTCGAGATCCCTAAAGTGGACCTTGGGCTTAAGGGTTTGGGTCCTTCTTCCTGACTCTTTTTTCATGATCAGTTCGTTCGGACCATTGTGTGAAAGGTTCCGTTCGAAAACCCTTGATCCAGATGCCTTCTTAGAGTCAATCGTGTTTGTCTCACTCCTCTCAAGGTTCTGGTTTCCCTTATTCGGAATTATTCTTGAACAGAACCTATTCGGTTCAGTCGGAAACTATATCTTGGACTGCCTCTTACAATTTTGATTCCTTTTAATCGGGATCACTCCCAGACTAGACCTATTCGGTAAAATTATCTCAATCCACCTCTTACTTGATCTATTTTTATAATTAAACCAGGGGGTAAATCCTAGCATTACAACTCTTCCCCAAGTTCATTTGCTTTGTGAAGGAAATGAGCTTATTAATTTTTGAATGGATTTACTCTCACATGGAGAATTTCTTGCCTTATACTTTTGGCAATTGCATTTGTTTTTACACAAGTCCGGTTCAGACGGATTAACTTTATTATGCAATCCGAAAATGAATTCTCCGAATCGAGTTATCTTGTGATCCGAGAGTTTGACTCTTAAGGTTGATTTATCTGTTTAATTCAGGTGTGAGCCCTCCAGTTGACTTATTTTGTAGTCCAAGTTTGTATCTTCGGATCAATTTTATTGTACGATCCGGGAATGAACTCTCCGATCGACTTAAATTGTGATCCGAGAGTTTGTCTCTTTAGATCAATTTTATTGTACGGTCCAGGAGTGAACTCTTTGGTCGTCGTAAACCATTATTCAAGAGTTTCTCTCTTCTGATTAATTTTATTGTGAGAATGTGCATAAGTGCACCCTTGTTCCGGCTTCGGAGCTTTGGTCTAGAAATTCATTTTGGACAAGGTGCTTAAGAGCACTCTTGTTCTAGACTCTTAGTCCGGCTTCAGACCTTTGGTCTAGAAATTTTATTTTGATAAGGTTCTTAAGAGCACTCTTGTTTCGAACTCTTCGTCCGGAATTTTATTAAACCTCTTAGGGGGCTATCCTCCCAGTCCATCTGAAATTTCCCGACCTTCTCGGACTTTTAACTACTACATTATTTTGAAATTATCTTCAAAATCCTTTGTAAAACGTATTTCGCTAAAAATTTTGTTTGCCCATGACCGTAGAAAATACTTTTAAAATAAATAATACGAAAACTTTAAGTAAACATTTTTCGTAAATAGGATTTGAAATCCCTAAACATTTTTATTAGCAGCGGACATAAAACTGAAAATAAATATCATTATGCAGTCCTTTTTAGACAAACTTTAAACACAATAATAAATGAACAACATTTTAAAAACTTTACTTCGACTGCAGGACTGCTCTTCTATGCGGCTATTTTCTCTTCGTCTTTCCCCTGGTTTTTCCTATCGTCTCCGGTCAGT
>WUAT03306498.1:0-10788 GCA_010015005.3 Ulmus americana | reverse complement strand
TAGATCATCACGGTCACTATAAGCCCTCCGGCAACTGAAGCTCCCAGCTTTGAAACTTTGTGTTCATTACTTGCGCTCAGTGCTGCTGAACCACATGTCACAAACACCAACAAATAGGTTGCTATGATCTCTGCCACCACCTGTCAATACATCAGTCCGTTACAAATGATCATCCAAAATTGAAAATATCTTTCCAAGCAAATATAGTCTGGAACGGGAAGTGAATGGCTGCGTAAGATTTTGTGTACAAGTATAATATGTATGTATATAGTAAGTAGACGTACCTTTCTGAAAAAGCCAGGCGGGTAATGTTGTTCAAGTGATCTTCGGACAATATTATAGGGATTTGGGTTTTCTATGACGACTGGCTCGTCGCTCTCACTGAAGTTGTTGCTTAGATGTGGCTCTGTTATGGCCATTTTACTAACAACTCAAAGCAATAGATATCCGGAACTTGAAATAATATGAAGGAAGATGGGTTATGTATCTTTGATCCCCTTGCTCGTGGTATTTATAATAAGGAGGAAGCTCTTGATTTCTTCATAGCAGGTATTGCCTTTGGAAAAGTTTGTTCAATAATGATATTCCAATGATGGAGAGGCCTAGTAAAGAGCATATTTCAATTATTATTTTCAATGCAGTAGAAAGTGGTCGCTGTGGTGGGGAAAAGGAGACGCTTGTCAATGGCTATAAGGCTTAGATAAGGAGTAGTTTAAAAAATTAAGAAAGGGATTAAGAATTTAATAATTCTAGGTAGGAGTTTCTCGAAAAGATCATAGCTATCCACGTGATAGTAATATCACGAAGTAGCCAGGTAATTTCCAAGAGTTATGGTGATTGGTTCTTTCTTTTGTTGTGGCTGCTGGTGTTGCCGGCCATTCATTGCTATTTGCTAGCAGTTAAAAATAGTCACCGAACGATACTTTCATTCAAACAATGTATATGAAATCCTACAAAGATAGATTATTCTATGGGAATAGAAAATACATATCTTTTCCATATATATCTCACTTCTCATTATTGTGAATATCTCACTTCTCATTATTGTGACACTTATTCTTGTCATGTATCTTTTTTTAGCTCTCTCAAAACCAAGTAGTTTTGGTGTCAATATATATAAGGCTAATATGACATTTTTGTGGCCCTTTGGGCATGTGTTTAGAAGCTGTTTGAGCTCAAAACCGGCTATGTGTGAACTGTGAACCAACCCAAAAAAATTCATAATATAATTATTTAAGTACTATGTTGTTGATATCTTATTTCAAGATATATAATACTAATTTATATAATAGTCCACTACCATATATAAGCACACTGTATATCACACAAGGCAGCACATCATATATTATGATTATAGATACAATTAAGTTTGCCTAAAAGTTGGTACACAAGCCTATATCTCACATAGCTCATAAGAACATCAAACGTAACAGTATGTCCAAACATGGAAATTCGAATGACTTTAACTAAACACAAATAGAATAATGAAACTTGATGCAACTTTTTTGGCTATGGAAGGTGCCTATTGACATTGTTGTCAGCCAGAATTCGGAAATATTTTCTTAATCTAGTGTTAAAAGGGACACAAAACAGACACCGAGCACCACACAAACAAAGGTGAAAGTTTGGTTAATTAACTTAGCAAAATAGTAGTAGGAATAGAAGAAAAACAAAACTACTATTTTGTTTTTTGGTTGAAATTTTAGATAAATTGGCTTAGGATAGTTTGAGTAAATTAGCTTATCTTTCTATTGAATTTTGGGAGAATCCCTTTCACGCGGATTGACTACCTAAACATAGAATTTACAAAACATGTGTCATAAATAGAACTTTGAGTGGAACTTTTTTAGTTATATGGTGCTTATCACTAGATGTGCCCATCTAGATACCTCCATTTTCTTTACGTCTGCCATACATCTCTCTCTATGTGCGTAGACACGTGGGTGCGAGTTTTTTTTTTTTTTTTTGACTCTACTTGGTAGCCTAAAATAGGTTCCAACACTATTACAAATTTGTTCCTAGTCAGTAGATCGAAATTGCTGTCTAAGAAAAATGATGGCGGTTCAAAAATTGCCACCTAGATTGTTGTTGTTATAGTTTATTCGTAAAATCTTGAGGCGGCGATTACAGTTACGAACAGCCGTTTTATAAATTGATTTTAGGTGGTGGGTATTTAGAACAATCGTAGCCTAAAACTAATTTTTTTTTAATAATAAAATTAGATTATTTTTCAACTTAATTTTTATCACCGATAAATTTAAAAAACTCACTGCCCAAAAACATATATATTTAGAAAAACAAAGTCATATTTTCAAATTTTAATATATATAAACAAATATATATGTAAATAAGTTTCAAAAAAGTACTTACACTAAATTAAAATCATATACAAAGTCGGCTCATTGATCCATTGTCTCATCCACTTCTTCTTGTGTGTACGTTTGATGGTTATTAAACTGAAGTGGAATGGCGTTCCATCGGTTTTTATTGATCACTTCCATAACCCAAAGGACAAAAAATCCACTCTTGGTGTTGGCGGGTTGTTTCGCACACTACAACGTACACAAATAAGTGTTAAATTAATTTAGTTTCTAAAGTATACATGTGGAATTAAACTAAATATTAATGATGCTAACCCTAACAACCCACCAATCTATGGTCTTCTTTTGTGTGGATGACCCAAGATTTGCATTCCACATTTGCAAAGTCCTATACAAAAGAAAAACATTAAAAAATAGACACTAAAAATGAACTGAAGCACAAATAAATCATTAACCAATATGTTTTTACATGGTTAAAACTTGAGATATATCAAAGTATGGTATCCCTTTAAATGGATCCATCCATCAACATACAAAATTTACTGGGTCAATGCAAAGTAAAACCCAATGTCCGCTACAACAAAAAAGATTCATTGTCAAATTATACATTTATATATTACATCATTTAAAATATAAAATTAATTATACAAGATAAATTTACCCCACTATTGTAGGGAGCCAACTATACACTATTGTTAACACTTCCTTTTATTCATTCATAAAGTGATCTTGCCCTCATTTTTTAATCATCTACATTGACTACAATATGGTGTAGAGAAACAAAATTGATTAAGTCGTAATTATTGTCGATTTCATCTTTTATTTTTTCTTATAAATACAAGAATTCAGTAAGTAATTAGATCACATGTGAAATTCACATTTTTAAGAAAATGTGATCAAAATATCACTAATAGGTTGGCGGGTCCGGAGGGATACGAAAATTTTAAAAATTTCCGTCACATTGTGCGGTTCTTTTCTCCCAAATTTCAATAATTTATTATTATTAAAAAAAAAAATTAAACACTCACACAAAATCCCTGTCACTCTCTCCTTGTTTCTCCTCCTCAAATCCATGAGAGGGTTCACAAGGGGCCAACCTACACATCTAACATTTTGTGCTTTTGCTAAACTTCCCTCTTCAAATCCGTCAAAAACCCCTATAACTTCTCTATCAATCTTTCAAAAAAATTGTGAAAACTACACCAATTCCGGTTCAATTCCATGTCTGAAAGTTCATTTTCAGTTGAGCAAGAAGATGAAATTGATGAAGAGCAGGATGACCCAGTTGTCATCTCGGGTTCCTAAGTAGTTTTGGGGCGAGCTAGGCGTATGTCGACAACAGGGCTTTTCTGATTTGGGCATTGTTAAAGGGAAATCAAGTAGACCCAAAAATGAGGGCATCTTCCAAAAGGCGCGGGATTGAGATTACATCTATTTCCAGGCCTATTAAGTCGTCCGCTTTCACAGAGTTCGATCTGATTCTTACTATGGACAACCAAAATAGAGGTATAATGGTTTTGTTATCCAATTATTATATTGCTCGTTAGATGTTTCTAGTGATTATTTTGTTGCTTATAACTGATTAAGCTGGCACTTGAATTATAATTCTGGTCCAGATATTGTTATTAGTCATAACTCACCTTTTTTTTTTTTTTTTTTTTTTTGGGAACATTTGCTTCCAGGTTGGTTTGTTGCCTTCTTATAGTACCATGCCGTTGACTCTCTTTTAGTTCTTTTACTTTAATATTTATTGTGGCTCTATTGTGAGAATGAGTATATCCTGTTAGTGACAATCATTATTAGACATGAGCAATTGAATCATCATATCTACTTCTTCACTTATGCTACCTCAATTATCTCCATTTAAGTCATTTGATTACTAACTTCTGTTTGTGAGAAAATGTTACTTCTTTCCACTAGGACATTGAATGAATAAAACTTTTTTTAATAACCTCTCTCTCAAAATGTGATATAATTGGAAAACAGATGTGACATAACATATAAGGATTCACATCATGTATGATTGTTGGTTTTATTTAGTCTAGATGTGCAGAGTGCAAGTATAATATAATGGAATAAATTAGTGTCTGACTGGGAGTTTTTTCACTGTTGTGCTGGTCCCAGTTGTGCAGAGATATTACGCCTAGCTCCTATATCCTCCTTTGAAATATCTGGATGCGAGTTTATAAATCGCTATTGATTAGATACTATTTAGTTGGCTCTTTATGAGCAAAACATATATTGTACTCGCTATTTAAGCTGCTTTACTTTCATGTATGAACACTAACGTTATCAAGGGTTTAATTGGCGCTCCATATGTTTGAGAGTTTCTCAGCTACTGACCACAGTAAGTGGGTTTTTTTTTTTTTTTCTCATTTGTCAGTGACTCAGTGAGCAGATGGATTTTGAAGACAAAAGATTTGGAAGGGGTAAGAGGCTTTATTGATTATTTGATAGGCTCTTTTTTCTACTTATGTTAGAAAACATTTGAATGTGAAATGATTGATATTTGGTATATGCTTTTAAAGGAAGGATCTTGTAACTTTATTGTGAAGTTCTAAGTAATCCATGTAGATGGGAAGGTCAATTTTCCTTTCCATATGCGGGTATGTGCATGCTGCTTTTGGAGAAAAGGGCAAGCATTGTTTTCTTTGGCATATTGCTGGTAGACAAATGTAGAAGTTTTTATCATGATTTCAGACTCGCAATCTATTTCTTCATAGTCCTCTTATTGAATTTTTTTTAACTAATTTAAGTGTTCAATGAGATTTATAAACTTGTTTTATAGCAGAGCTGTGTCATCCTCTTATGCTAATGTTCAATCCAGAACAGGTCAATCAAGACAACAGGCTTCAAAAAAACAGATTTTAAGACTGAACTTTTATGTTAAAATTCTTGTGCTTTATCTTTAACTGAATGTCTAGTTTTTTTTTGTTTTTGTTTTCTTTTTCTCTACAATTTTGTAGGAAAACTTACACTTGAAAGAACTATCATTACCTTGTTGTGTCTTTTCAGGTGGAAGGAGTTTAGGCTGCCTGAAAACTCTGGTGCTGCAGGAACATATTATGATGTTGTACCTCAGAGTCTTATAATCAGCAATCAAAACATGTCCACAGAGACTGACACGTTTCTGTTGGAGTTTCCAAAACAGCCACTTTGGAAAAATGTTTATATTCAAGATCATGTGAAAGCTTTGGTACCTTTGTTTGGGAGCTGTTTTCAGGTTATCCAATTTTTAAATTTATTTGCTTGCCTTTTTATTTATTTAGTTTTTGTATGTAAACACAAAAATGCTTATTTTCATTGTTGGCAACCGAACAGTGCATATACATAATCTGCATTTATGACATTTGGTCTGGATTTTATTTATGTCTAGTATTTTGTCTGTTTTGTGCTTTTGTGTATGGAAGTGGACCAAGTGGTTGGGTAGTTTATTGCTGTATAAAAGTTATTTGCTATACAGGTTCGAGGATAAATTCGTTTATCATGCGGTACAATTTTGATGCTACAATATTTGGATTTCACACGAATTTCCCCAATCATTCCCAATAATGACAAATTATAGTAACATTATAACAAACATTTTTTTTGCTTTTTCTTTAATTTAATCAAAATTATTGTTGATTAAAGATCCCCTTTGGTACGTTTTCAAGAGTGGTTGAGGTTTTTTTGCTAATGAAATTGACACTTTTGTTTGCATCTATCTAGTTTTGTTTGCATTTATGCAATTGAAATTTATTTCCAATCAACCAAATTGTTATCAACAGTTATAGTATTATGTTTTAGTTATTATTTGTTATAAATTATTACCTGTAGTTGTTGTAGTTACAATTAAAATGCCTTTCCTTTGATTTGGTTCTGTTTGATATTCTATTGTGCAAGCCCAAACCCACCCATATGTGCTGAGAATATCTACTGCGAGATGTTGTCCCAACAAGATGAATGTGGCGTGGAAAAAGACAAGTAAAATGAGTGTTACAGTGCATGGTAAGTCGATTTTTACAACAATGGTTTATAGTCATGAAAACTACACTTTGTTTTGATTCCACTTTTCTTGTTCATTAGGAACTTTTTTGCTTGTATCTATGTTGTTGAATTTAGGAATTGAACTTAATTTTGTATTTTTATTTAGGTTTGAATATTTTATAATTATGTATTGAATTTGTATTTTGGTTAATGACAATTTGTAGGAAACATTATAAATGTGTTTTCTACTACTTTCAGTTTATACATATTATAAGAGTGCAAATACTTAAAATGTGACGAGATTCAATAAAAAAATCATGACATTACTATAAAAATTAATCATAAATATTTATACATGGTTTAAAAATGTGATAACAATATTGGAAAATCACACTTTCATAGATGTTAAATATGTGATTTGTTTTAGGAAAAACACGATAGTACAAAAATGTTGTGGTTTATTTTTCATTAGACTTCATAAACACGATAATAAATGTTCACATTGCAGTTTCCAATCACAATTAAAAAATATGATAAAAAATTTAAGACTTTTAATAATAGGGGCTGACATAGCGGTTGTGAAAACGCTGCAAACATATTTTCACCGCACTTTTTGACTGCGATCTAATGGCATTTTTCTGGTAGTGAACATAGACTTGATGAAGAAATTAGCATTATATATTTGGTGGGATTGCATGATAGATAATATATCGTGCAATATTTTAAGTTCAGCATTCATATTTGCTTTGTACGCCTCGAACTCCGACCTCCGAATTGTGTTGCGGCTTCAAGGCTCATGCCAAACCTTTATAAAAGTACCCACCCACCCATATCCCCTAACCTGACCCAGATGCTCCGCTGTGCCTAGCCATCATCAAGATGTCGTTCCTCCCACTATGATGGATTTCACCTTGTGTGGCTTTCTCAATAAGCTCCCTCTTACATATAATAAATCAATAATTAATGACATTTCAAACTAAATGTATTTAATAATCGAAATTTGAAGGAATGATATTCTTACTATTTGTTCGCTCACTTCCTAACAAGTTTCGTTGGGGAAGTCCCTAAAGAATCAACCCGAGCCTCGATCCATAACTCATGTCTCAGTATAAGATTAAAGGTTCCTCTTGCTTGTTGCTACAATAACATAAAAAAATGTTAGTTAATTTTCGTACTCAAAATTTGAGATCATAACACATAAACATATACATATATACTTACAAGCTCACTTTTTATCCCCTTGTATCCTTTGCGGCCAAATCGGTGGTAAAGGTTATTTTTTGCTGCTTTCTCCATGGCCGTTGCATTTTCTTTTTGAAATGGCATGGTAAGCCTACGTTGGACAAACCAATCCCATACTTTCTGGCTAATGAACAAGTATTTATCTGGAGGATGATGAGTGAAATCTTTATCAACGTATTTACTACTCAATTTGCTCTTCATGTCTCTCCAAGACTTTGAGGTGTGACCTATTAGAAGTCTCTTTCAACATGGCTCTAAGGCAAATAATCCCTGAAATATGTAATAAATGACAAATTATAGAGATTATTGAAATATTTAATACTTAGTTTGTAAGTAATAATTAAAAAAAAATCTTTTACTTGACTGTCAGCCCAAATCTGATCCTTTAGCACATCAGGCACGACCTTCCACTAGGGGTAATCGATTAGGACATGTGTTCTAGCCAATGTGCCGAATAGTTCATTAATGTGTGTGCATTTGGCCTAATTGCTTGTCCAAATTCATCGAATTGGACCTCCTTCCTGTCACCTCGGGCTCTCAATAGAAATAGATTCTTCATCAAAGTTTGGCCTTGGGTCTTTTTCTTTTGTAAAGAGGCTGTGACTTGTCTTGGTTCCATTTTTAATCATATATATCTACAAATAATGTCCATTAACATCCGCACATTTGCATCAAATATCCATTAATCAAACTAAAAATAGAAATTAATTAAACACATATTCTCTATAAACACAAATTAACTAAATAAAGCTAAATAATACTTATAATATTAAAAACAAAACAAAACAAAAAACAAAATAATTAAAAAACAAGTAACACAAATACAAAATTTAGAAATATGAAAACCATAACAAAATCCCAAATTGGAAGAAAATATTAATAAACTTACAAATTAGTCCACAAATCTTGATCTAGCTACACAACCGGGAAACCAAAACCCAAGCTTTTCCACTGACAAAAATTATAAAAAAACAACGACTTTATGGTCTGAGAATGTTAACGACGACGGCTGGAACTTTACAAATTGCGATTTTAGAGTTTTGAATGGGTTGGAGACGAGGCGATAGGTTGAATGTGATTGGAATTTAGGCGGAGGTTCATTTTCATAACCGCTGCCCAAAGTGTTAAAAAGTCACGTGCAAAGCACGTTTATATGCGCTTGAGTTTAGGTGGTAGTTATTAGTAAAACCGCTGTCTATAGTTGTACTTAAAAATTGATAATTTTTACGAACTACTATCTAAAATTTTAACCTTATTATACAGCAGTTTTTATTTAGAACTGGAGTTTTTTTCTCTCCGTCCTCTACACAGTGGCGATTTACGAACTGCCGCTCTATACTTTTTTAGTAGTGCAAGTCTAAAAGTTTAATGTTGGTCCACTCTAATTTTTTAAGTTCACTTTTTTCTAGATCATTGTCTACTCCTTTCTGAGTTTAGTAGATTCCTTCTAGGTCTTATTAATCTACTCATTTATTGGAACAATTTTTGACATTTTTGTCACAAGCTATAGTTTTTCTTACCCAGCTAAGATTGATGTTATACACATTACTGAACCGACTGCTATTCCTGCCAGCTCTTCTACCTAAAAGTGATATATGACAAAAAAGAAATTGGTGTTCAAAAGACATGGGAAATGTGAGATTAATGATATATTTATAGCTTCAGTCTCAGTTGGTATTGCTAATGTGACAAACATCATAGAAAATGTGACAACTATCTCCATAATCAAAGCTTGCATATTTGTTCCTGATGGTGTTGTGGTGCTTATTCGTTTCATGGCTCTTGTGAGTTTAGCTAATGCATAACGGCACCTGCAAGCACAACAAATTAAAACCTTCCAATACTCCATTTTTTCTAATTGGTTTAGCACTCTTTAATTCCCACAACTTGACCAATATATGTATATATCTAAATTATATTACTTTGGAGGAATTAGGCCTTGCCTAATATGATGCAATTAATGAATTATAAAGGGTTAAAAGTCATCTTGTTCAAGAACTGATGTTTTGATCACTGCCTACTCTTTCAATCATCTTTTTTTTCTTTTCTTTTTTTTTTTTATTTAAAAAATCAACAGGTATATTTGATTTTGTCTTATTGTATTTTATATCCATTCCTAACTTGTATCTTCCCTTTAAAGATGATTACACGAAGTAATCATATTGTCTCCACTATAGAGGTCAACGTTCAAAAATTGGAGGAAATATTGGAGGTGGGTGTTGTTGGAGAGATTTTGTGATGGGATAAAGACATAGCTATGCTCAAAATAACCTCTCAAATAGTTCCATTCTTCTTTAATTAGCATGGATTTAATGGATAAAAATTAATAAAAGATTTTTTTCTTTTTTGTTTATTGGCATGATTCGTTCTTGAACTTTATGGGTTGTGGTAAACACGTATTGTAACACTCTGAAAATTTATGTCATTAATCATCATGATTAATTACGTAAATAATAAAGAAAACTATGTTTAAATGGATCTCATAACATTTTTATGTTATAAATTGATATCATGGAAGTCTTATTTAATAAAAAGACATAATGAGCAATCTTTAAGAATTAATAAGATTTTAAGGAAAAAAATAGAATTTAAGGAATAAAGAGAATAAAAAGAAAGAGGATTTCACCTAGTGTTAAAAATCAGGAAGAAAATATATTCCGGCCAATATGAGTGGTCTTTCTTTCGGAACGGAGTCTTTCAGCTTAAATAAAGAGGCTCCGGAAGGAAGAGAATTACGGATATAAAATATGTTGAGGGTAAAAGATTGAGTTACAATGTAAGGAACACCTTTATAGGACGAAAAGGAAACGTTCCGGGTCTACCTTTCCAGAAGAAGGATGTAAAGTAAAGGTTTTAGCCGGAACAAAACCGGCTATGAATGATAAAAAAAAAACTTGGTTAAATTCTAAGTCTTAAGTCTATAAAGGAAAGGGAGGCCTTCCAGAAAGAGAAGAAAGAAAGAAATTAATATAATTCCTTCAAAATGAATAAATAAGGTAAAATGTAAGGAGTTTTCTGGAAGAAAATCTGGAAGCCTTGTGTTAGGTTTGTTCCGGAAAAAGGGAGGAAGTAAGTTCACTACTAAAATAATGGGATTTAATCACATGTCAATCCCACTTTATTGAAAAATTGTGATTAAAAAACTTAGAAAGAATGCGTGGGCTCCTTAAAATGTTAAGGCAGGATACAAAAAAAAACTTGTGGTCCCCATTAATCACACTCATAGTCAGACCAGGCCACACACACACCCAAATCCACA
>WUAT03306388.1:0-10790 GCA_010015005.3 Ulmus americana | reverse complement strand
ATCATCAACTAAACATAAAACTTTTAAAATGAAAGATAATTCACCAAAAAAAAAAAAAGTTTGAACAAAATTACAATAAAAAAGTAAATTAATATTTTAACTCTAACTTTATAATCTAAAACTTAACACTTAACTATCAACAATGAACATGCGTCTCCATTTTATAAACTTGTGGCGAACCAATTTGAACTTCTTCGAAAGCATAGAATCTAAATAAAAAGATATTCAAAACAAATTAAAGAAGTAAAACACAAATAAAGATCTATTTGAAATTTATGTTTCTTGTCTTTTGAGAATCAATATTATTAATCAAATCTTTATATTCGAGTTTATTCAAAAAATCCTTCTCAATAGACAATAGACAATAGTGAGAATTTTTTTTTTTTCACTGTTGAGAGAGATTGAGAGATATCATACAATATTTATTTATTTTTTTTCTTTTTTGCAATATGTAAAATAAATATAAATAAAGATATATTTAGAAATAAAATTTTAATCTCAAAAATATAAAAGGTTATCGATATAACGTTCAATGTTAACGTTGTTTTTGAACAAAAAAGTTTAAAAGTAAAATGTTAATGTCATTAAAGAATAATCTTAAATATTTTATAGATTCTAGAAAATATATTTGATTTTTTTTATAGAAAAAGACAAATATATTTAAAATTCAAACAAATTATTAATTATTAATTTATTATTAAAAAATATTAATTATGAGTTTGTTAATATTTTTTTTAGATGATTAATTTGTTGCATTAAAATCCTAAAAAATAGGTAAACAAAATTGGGGCCTAATATTCAATATAAAACTCAAAAACTCTTTAAATAAAATAATAACATTAAATAAAATAATTAATGTTGTTTTCAAACAAAAAAATTTAATGGTAAAATATTAATATCATTAAAGAATAATCTTAATTAATATTTTATATATTCTACAAAAAATATTTGAATTTTTTATATAAAAAAAAGATAAATATATTTAAAATTAAACAAAATATTAATTATTAATTTATTATTAAAAATATTAATTATGAGTTTATTATGATTTGTTTTAGATAATTAATTTGTTGAATTAAAATCCTAAAAAAATAAATAAATCAAATTGGGGGCCTAATTATACGGGGACCTTAAGCAAACTTCTAAGTTGCCTATCCCTTAAGCCGGCCCTGCAACAGAGCATTCAGGTTTGGGTTTATTGGGAAAATTGATTCTCAATAGAGCACAGGCTTGGGCTTATTTGGGCTCTAGGAAAGTATATCTGATTCCTAGACTCATTTAACACCTTTTTATGGAAAGAATCACAAGACTTTTGGTGCAAATACTATCAAATATTTACGTATTTTTACATGTTGCCGTCTAAAGTCGAAAATTAACGCAAATATCCTTTAAACTTGCAATTTTTTTGATAAGTTCGGGAAGGGTATTTTAATCAAAATTATCAAAAAAATACTAGTTCAGGATATATTCGCGCCAATTTCTGACTTTAAAAGACAACATGCAAAAGCGCATGAATATTGAAGAGTATTTACATCAAAAAAGCCTTAACATAATGAATAAACTTTTCTTATTTAGTGGCGCCAGTCAAATTTTTCGTTATTTCACTTATATTAGATTACATGAACATGCAGATCATTCTACTATGATTGTTAAATTACCAATCAATCCTAAAAGTTAAAACTTCTATGAGATAGGCCAATGCGCTCCCTTTACGTGTGGACTGAAACCAAATAAAGTGTCCAACATAGGTCAATCAACAAAGAGAGGATAGCAAACAATGTGTTGGGCCTCTTGTTTGTTTGCATTCTTCCGCCTTTATAGATTAGCACATGTTGGATGTGGATTTTAACGTGAATGGAAAGAATTAGAATATATTATTATTATTAACTCATCTCCTAACGAGAGACGAGAAAAATAATAATCTAACAATTATAAGAATATATTGATATGTCTCCTATAACATGCAGGTCATTCTTCTGCAATAATATGATTACATGAACACCTTCAAAACCACTTCCAAATCCAAGAAGACAAAAATCATGCCTTTATTTGAAAGCAGGGTAATTAGTAGAAACTGCAGAACATACATACAGAAAACCACCAGATTGGAGATCTACTACAACTAGCCAAGAAAGCTACAACCACAAGGTCTTTTGGGTCATCAATTGTGAATTTAATGCCTTATTTCCCATGGCATGTACTTAAATACATGCATTGTTTCTGAAAAATCTTAAACTTTTCAGGAGGGAAACAACAATCTGGTGTTCGAATCCTCGTAAAAGTATTCAAAGGTTAAGCTGAGAAATTAAGAACATGAGCATTTTTTCCAAAGTGGTTTTGTTGTATTTGCTATTAAGGGCAAAAATCACTTAATAAAATACAGATTTACTTCTCTTCTTCTCCAATTTCTCAAGAATGAGTGTTTACATCTACAATTAGGACTAAAGCAAGGAAAAATGGAGAAATAATCATCTATGACAACAATAATATATTTCATTATTTAGAAGGAAAAAGATGGATTTGTATAAAAACCTGAGTAATCTCAAACAACCATTTCAGCTTCTTTAAGATCTGATGGGATTCCAACATCAAGCCTCATGGTTGCCTTGTATTGATCAGGCACAGCAGCGCCTGCCTGTACACACATTTCCACTACAGCAGGAGCTTGGCCGTAGAAGCTCCTGAGCTCCCTCTGCAACGGCGGTCCATTAACATCCGGAACATGCCATACATATCTTGGTGGTATCAAGTCATCTAGCACCGCGGCTTGCCAACCATGTTGCCCATTTCGTTGTTGGTGCTTATGAGCTCCACAGTTCTGAGCTTTATGCCCGGAAGGGCCAACATGTACTTCAGGACAATACCCACAAACTCTTACATGATAGAGCTTCATCAGCTTCTGAGCTCCTTTCCTCATCTTCTCCCAAGCTTCGAGTGTTTCCTCGGCAAGCAAGGTTGTTTCTTCTTCATTAGATGGACCAACTATGTCAAAATCAGGTATTTCGGTTAGTATTGGTTTTGTAGGACGTTCAGGGACAGGATCCGGAAGATCACTCTCATCTGCATCAATAAATTCACTCTTTCCTGTTCGGATAATTGGCTTCCTTCTCCTTTTAGTAGGAAATTCAGGGAGATCAACTCCAGCTTGAATGCAAAGCTCAACTACTGCTGGAATCCGGGGAACTGAGAATCTTTGTTCATGAGGCATACGTTTTCCAAGGCGGTCATAGAGGTGGTAAGCTTCAATAGGCAAAAATACATCTTCAACAGTTGCATTTGTCCACTCATGAAGGCTCTTCCGGATATTAGCATTTTGGCCTCTACAAGACCTGAATGGATGTCCAACAGGTCCCACATGGATTTCATTACACCATCTGCATAATTATCAAGGAGTCACTAAAACATACAGGGAACTTCAATCATTTAGGAGAAAGGAGATTCCCTAATATAATTTTACAAAAAGGTTCTATGCACAGAGAAAAAGGGAAAGAAAAAACCCACTATCCTAAGAACAACTTTGAGTATGATAGCTAATTCAAAGTTTCCCCATATGAAATTTTGCACAATTTGCATGATTTTCCAATTGCCAAATATGTCAAAAGATTTTTGAGAAGAAAATTTACATGCAAGCATGCACAGGAACAACCCTTGAGAGCTTCTTGATGTTGTTGATCAACGTTATTCTTGCATTAAACACATCATAGGCAACTGGTATGAAGCTCTTTACAAGCATCCCATTTTTTGGAGGTGGAATAGGTCTTCTTGGCTTGCCTTTGTTGTTTTTGACCCTCTCCCTTGCAGCACGCCTCAACTCCACTACGGGTATTGGAAAGGGTTTCTTCTCCTTTCTAGAATAGTATCTGGGCAAATCAGAGTTTTGAGGATGCTCACCCCTGATAACTAATGCATATGATCGATGCACCTTCAAAGATGACTTCAATGGCGCTTTGAGTTTATTGTTGGACTGCAAATAATAATAAAAATGATCAAAATAAACAAAAACGATATAATGATTCATAGAAAATTCAGAAGAGAAACACTCAATAGTCAATACGAAGAACAAAACCAGTTACAAGTTTCAGATTTGCACTACTCTCATATTAAGGTACAAAAATTAGAGTAATTTTTTTACTTGAAAAGTTTTGAGACTAAGTTAAACACTTAATAATGTCGGTAAAAAATGTACAACAAGGTAGGCAAACTGGGAGTTCATCAAGGCTAATCCAAATGGTCTCTGCACTTTCAACTCAAAGTGCAGGCTAATCCAATCTAGCATAGTTGTAAAGATACAATACAATGTACAATAAACATGTAGGCCACAAGTTTTAGGCCAATGTACTTTCATTACCAAACACATTATAAAACAGTACCTTTTCAAGAACTAATAGAAGGCAACACAATAATACCTCAAGTAAAGATATACCTAAAGCAATACAAATTTTTGTGCCTTCCCCAACAAAAGATATGTTCAATTCACTTGACCAAAATCAAGTAGTATCTATTACCAATACTTCAATCCACATCACCACTAATTATTAAACCAATAATAAAACTAAGAACTTAAACGTGGCATACCTGCAAAGAATGAAGGAAACCAAGTCCAAGCTTAAAAGATTCTGATTTTACATTGAAAGAAACCCTAAAGGGCACCTTTTTGGGAGGCAAAACCATCCCTTTACCATTCATCAAAGCCATAGTGACAAATGAGGAACTCCCAGAACAACATTCCATCCTTGAAACCAAAAATACATGCCCAGAAGCTGTAATTCATCACAAAACAAGAAAAAGTGAGAAATTAAAAAACAGAGATAAAGAGCTCACAAATACCATAAAAGTAGCAGGATAAGTATAACACTAGAATGAGAACTCAAAATAAATATAAAATGGAACTAATATAAATTAGAAAATACCCAAATTTCATCTCCCTCAATTAAGCAATAAAAATTCAAACTTTCTAAGTTCCAAGGTTCTGGGTAGCATAATTTTCTCTTAGAAATGCAAGCAAACAACTAGAGGAAAAAAAAATGCCCAAAATGAAAAATAGAAATTTGGAATTAGAGAGAGAGAACTTACACGAATAGAATTTAGAGAGAGAGAGAGAAAGAGAGAGAGAGAGGAAAAGAGTGTTGCAGCAGCAAAATTCTACGTTTGGATGATGGATTTTTAGCAGAAGTGGAAGAAACTGAAAGAAGATAGATTGTTGTCTTAGAGAAAAACGACGTCGTTTACAGTAGACAACAAGACGACAGCGTTTGGATAATTTGGATCTCTACTTAATGGGCCAAATGGGCCTTGAACATAACCCCGTCTACTTTGATCTGATTGGTTGAGCACCTCAATTACCGTGTGCCTAATCACACAGGATCGGATAGGGTTTTAGCTAGAAACTTTCATCTTCTCTTTTAAATCGCCGCAGCTCCAATCTCCCCTTCTCTCTCGTCTCACTCTCTCCGTCAACTCTTACCGTCGCCGGTACTTTGTTCTTCCTATCTTTCTATTTCTCTCTCTTTCTTTCTGTATAGCTTAAGATTTCAAAGTTTGAATTTTTATTTGTTTTTGGTGGTTTTGTTGTTGATTAATTTGGGTTTTTGTGCTTTTAGATTATCTTAATTTGGGCTTTTGTGCTTTGAGATTATCTTATTCTCATTGTTATTTGTTGATTTATTATTCTCTACGAATAATGAATCAACTCTACGAATGATTTGGATTTGAGATATTTCTGTTTGGATGTGGTGCACCCACTTGTTTGGTTGCTAAGAGTACAATGAAACTTTTCTTATAGCATGATTATGTACATGTTTGAATAGGTTTTTAGAGCCTCAAAGAAGTAGCTGGTTAACTCTTATTGTGTTAGATTATCTTATTCTGATTGTTATTTATTGATTTGTAAGAAAAATTTGGATTTGAGGTATTTATGTTTTCATGTGGTGTACCCACTTGTTTGGTTGCCAAGAAAGTATAATGAAAGTTTTCTTATAGCATGATTATGTACCTGTTTGAATAGGTTTTAGAGCCTCAAAGAAGTAGTTGATTAACTGTTATTCTGTTCGATTATCTTATTCTCAACGAATGATTTGGATTTTAGATATTATTGTTTTCGTGTGGTGTACCCACTTGTTTGGTTGCTAAGAAAGTATAATGAAAATTTTCTTATAGAATGATTATGTTCCTGTTTGAATAGGTTTTAGAGCCTCAAAGAAATAGTTGATTAACTGTTATTCTGTTAGATTATCTTATTCTCAAAGAATGATTTGGATTTGAGATATTATTGTTTTCATGTGGTGTACCCACTTGCTTGGTTGCTAAGAAAGAAGGATGGAAATTTTCTTATAGCATGATTATGTACCTGTTTGAATAGGTTATTAGAACCTCAAAGAAGTAGCTGATTAACTCTTCAAGATGCAGAACGAAGAAGGTGTTATCACAGAGCTCTATATTCCAAGAAAATGGTACATAATAATCTAATAATACAATTTGGGAATTTTTGTTAGTTTTGTTCTGTGTTTTTTAGCTTTAGAGTTTGCTAATCTTGCTAATTTTGCGATGTTGATTGCAGTTCTGCCACCAACAGGCTCATCACTTCAAAGGACCATGCTTCTGTTCAGATTAACGTTGGGCATTTGGATGAGAATGGCATCTACACTGGCCAGTTCACCACCTTTGCTCTTTGCGGTTTTGTTCGTGCCCAGGTTCCCTCTCTTTCCCCATTTTAGTATTCTGCACATTTTTTTGTTTATTTGAAAATGATCTGTTTTTCTTTAGGCTATAATAGTACATTAAGTTAGCAAGCGTTGATGATGGGATTAAAAGGGGGGGAAAATCAGCCCTCTGCTCTATTTTGCTTTAGATCTTCGAAATGTTGCTTTTACTCCAGTCCTAAGGTCCGAGGTTCTTTTTTGGGCATGTTCATCTTGAATTGAAGAAGATATTCCAACTTTGATGATTTTGGCATAAGAAAATGTCTGGCTTAGGCTTTCATCTCCGAATGTTAATAGAATACCTTGTGAAAATTTGTATTTTTGAAAGTGGCTTATTGAGTGAAAGCAAATAGGTATTTTTTATTTGGTTGAACTTGTAACTTTATGTCCCTATTGATATGGTTGCTTGCACTTACTAATGGCTTTTCTAGTATGCAATCGAACTTTTCATGTCATATTTGGCTTTAAGTGCTTGGTTTAGTTTTGTTCATCGAGCTGTTTTTTAGCATAAGCTAGCATTCGCCAGTCACCATTAACAATTCTGCTTCTGTTTTCTTGTCATGCAGGGAGATGCTGACAGTGCTCTCGACAGACTCTGGCAGAAGAAGAAAGCCGAAGTGCGCCAACATTAGAAAGACATTCTAATATTTTTCTTCAAGGTTTGAAACTTGTTCAATTAGTGAACCATGTCGAGTTTCGTTCTGTTTGCTTGTCATGAACATGGAAGTTAGATGCAACTCTATTTTTTGTTAGTACTGTTTGAATTCGTGTTTTTCGACCACATTTTGAATCTAAGTTGTCGGACCTCATTCCTTGTTGCTTTACACATATTCCAAACAATTGCCATCCACCAAACTGGCCTAAACGGCATTGGCATTGGCATTGGCTGCCTTTAAAAAATCTTAAGCTGCTGCATACACTACTTTTACTAACAACCTTTCCATGCTAAGTGAGGTGATAAGTGAGATGTATTTAGGAAAACTTTGAACTTTACCAATTGAAAATAATTAATAAATGAATTTATTCACATCAACTTGGTATTAGAATCTTTGGGATTGAGCATCTTGTTAAGTATGGTATTTGCGTGCCTCTTTTGCCTCACCAAATAGTTAATTAGATGCGAGAAGGCTTCTCGCGCACTCCTCTTTTTTTTTTCTCAACCTACGAGGTATTAGCATCCATATTTCTCCTTTTGTTCCTCAACCTACGGGGTATTAGCTGCCGTATTGATCGAGGAAGGCTGTTTTTTAGTCTAGGAAGGTGGTGCATGTAAGAGGGAAAAGATTAATAAGTGTTAGTTTAGTTTTAAATTTTTGTATGATAATTTGTTTAATAAGTTAGTTTTTTTATTATTATTTTTATTATATGGACACTCGAATCTTAGGTTTATTCTAACCCCAAGCTAGTACCGGATGGCGTTTAAATCATGGAAGTTTTTTTGTTTTTTTCAAAAGATGTTTCCCCCAAAATTAAGCATAAGATGTTATCACAGTCTAATTAATATTTTTTAATGCATAAAGTGTGAAATAAATTATGAGAATTTTTCTTTTCACTTCTTACTTTATAGACTGAAAATTAATTAGAGGGAATACATTTGATATAAGGTTTATCATAATATTATTATTAAAAAAAAAAGGTTTAAAATAATACGAGGAATGTTATCGATTCCCTTCCCCATGAAAAATTACTGATATCTAGACAAAATTCTTCAAAATCTTGACTGTGACCAAATTCATCTTGCTACCTAAACCATTCATCACATTATATAAGGGGATTATACAGTAGTAATCAAAGGTACTAAGGGTATTTTGGTTCTAATTAAAGTTTAGTGAAATAATACTTTTATACAAAAAATACCCACAAAGTAAAAACTCCACCGTGTTATAAAATTAAAGAAAACTTGAAGCATGTTGAATAGAAGAGAGAAAAATAGAAGAGTATAGATATAGAAATATGTTTAGAGAGAATAAATCTTTCTTTGATTTCTAGTTCTTAGTACATCAATACTCTTTCTTTGATTTCTATTTCTTACTACATTAATAATCTTTCTTAGTTTTCCTATAGAACATGATAATTATGGGAAAACTATAGTTACGATTGTAGATAATAAATTTACTAGGATTTTGCTCACAATATTGCTAAATTTGTTGTTTTGTTTAATGGGTTTCAGATTTGGTTGGAAAAATTCTCATATGTGCTTCTTCTATTATTTTGACATTATTTTGACAGAGAAACAGTTTTGTTGATGTATTGTTCCATATAGCCTTTTTTTGGCTTTTAATGAAAAGGCCATTTTGGCCCTTCCCTTTTCTTCAAAAAGGGCAAAAAAAAAAAAAAAAAAAAAAGAATGTTCTTAACATTCTAAAGGGTGGGATATAGACATAAAAATGAATTAATTTAAGGGTATTACTAATGAAATTATCCTAAAATAAAAGGTTTTGCTCAACCTGGTCTAATATATTGATTATAATGGATATTCAGTAATTTTTCGCTAATAAAAATTGTTTCTATTTTGTAAGGAAACTTTCTTATCGAAAATATGAGTAAATAATAAAACATCGTAATAAACAAAACAAGAATTTTATAGTGGTGTGATAGGTTTTTTTTTTTTTTTTTCGAACTACAATTTTATTAACGGAGAGCAAACAATTTTGTAATTACAGCATTCAAAAGTGTTTTAAACAATTCAAAAAAAATACGAGATATCTATTACAATCCTTTGATATATAATTTATCGAGACGATACATAATTGATCACACAAAGATTTAATGTCATTTACTACCTCATTCTCTTAGCATAATTATAGTGATATTTTACCAAAACTCTATTATTGTTTGAATGTTAGCATAAACTTTTAATTATATTCTATTTACAAAGAGGCTTGGGAACGGATAAAATACAATAAAGCTCTTAATATATTTAGTAACTCGACAATTCTTCTGTAAACTCTGGCGGCTATAATCTTGCAATAGAGTTGACTAGAGGGTAGACAAGTTCTTCTTTAATTATTTCCGTAATTGGCGGAGATATATGTGTTCTTTAAATATCTGAATCGAGTCAATATCTTTTTATGGCATGTATTTCACGTTAAACTTTCTGCTCTTACGAATCGATATTTCCTCAATTTGCTGTCATTACAAAAATGCGGAAAAATCTATGTGTTGCATGTCATTCTTTATTGATACTTCGTATGTAATTGCTAGCTTTGTTGTTAATGATTCACTTGGAAAGAAAGAAACTAATTTATATATCTTTGGAGCTCATTTCCCAAAAGCATCCAAGGCATTAAATATGTTGGAGCTCACCTCGATGAGTTTCAGACTCTCCATCAGGTCATGATATATCCTTAGCCATTGCTGCAAATGCAGCAACTAGAAAGCATATTCGTGGACGTTTCTCTTGATTCGTGATCGAGTGTCTAGATAGCCATTTTTAAAGGCTTACGTTTTTTCCTTCTGCCATTAGTTGAATATTTCACTTTTGTCGAATCAGGTGGTCTCAATATTGTTTCATCAATCTCTAAATTTGATTGTCATACAATTGCTGACTATCCAATTATTGTCGATTTTTTTATTTTATTTTTATTAACTTGTGCTTTCTAGTTGCATTTGCTTGTTTTCTCCTAAGTTTGTTAGAGCATTTCCAATACAGTGTTAAATAACTACGATAATTTTATATTTTACAATAAGATGAAAAAAAAAATTCTCTATCCTTCTTTTGGAAACTCTCTTTTCTATAACTTAAAACTTAACTTTACTTTATCTTAAAACTTAACTTTATGAGCTTTGTGTCAATACCCTTGTGCACACACTTTATAGAGTCTCTTTTCAAAGAATCTCTAACTTGGCTGGATCTCCCCTAACTAGGCAGGGATTAAAACCACTTTAAATCCCTGAAACTATGCGAGATTACCCATATTTTGGCGGGGTCCACTAATAATCTCCTAACTTGGCGGAGATAGCCTCAATTTGAAACAGAAACCTCCACTTGTGAGACCTCGGGCACGATACGTAAAAACTAAAACTTTTCCTTTTCAAACTTTCTTTTCTTAAAACTCTCTTTTTCATAAACTTTACTTTTTATAAAACTTT
>WUAT03306277.1:0-10790 GCA_010015005.3 Ulmus americana | reverse complement strand
AGTGTAACATCAAATTTTGCATTGATCGCATATGTATCCATACAATCGCAGTTTGAAAATGCCGTTGTCCATAATGTTTATCGCGCTTTTAAACCGTATTTTTATGATGAATTTTTATAATAATATAATGTTTTATTGAATCTTGTCACATTTTAGTATTTACACTCTTAATAATATAAATTGAAATGAACAAAAAATACATTTATAAAGTCTCCTACAAATTGTCATTAACCAAAAAATAAATTCAATACATAATTGTAGAATACTCAAACCTAAACAAAAATAAATACTTTAATTCCTAAGAAGTTCAACAACTTAGTTCTCACAATGCAGTAAATATTTGTAAAAAAAGTTTGTAGATATAGACAAAACACAATAATAAAATACTACTGCTGCTTGATCATACACCACTTGGAAACCTGAAAATCCACATAAAGAATACATTTCTTTTTAATACAATTGCTCAGATCAAGAATACATCAAGACTATAACCAAAGAAGAAAGAAGACAAACAAGATTATATGCCAAAATTGAATTATTGGTTTAACAACTACTATAAACTGCAAAACAGAAAAATAAAATAATACCTTGTAATCATTGGAACTCTCTTGTCCTCATTTCCTATAAATTTATTCTGTGTTAATTAAAATTTGAATGAAAAAAATTGAGTTTTTTGTGTTAATTAATAAAAATAAATTTAATAATTTTTTTATGAATTAAATAATACATACTGAACTATATTAAAATTTATATTAAATAATACATACTTAACTAACCCACTTGTAGGCATTTTTAGTCAACTCTCCTAATTAACAACATAATTTAAATATCATATAAAAAAAATTAATTACTTTGCTCACAAATGAGATTTCTTTTCTGCTAATGGTTCATAAACTAAATGCCAAAAATCATTGCACACCACCTACCTAGTCTTAATCTACCCCTAGGCTCAACTACCCCTAAGTGGTCCACAAGTTTATCAAGCAAATGTCATATATATATATATATATATGACCATGCCAAGACTAAAGCAGGAAACAGGACTGACCAGTTGAATTGCTATGATTCTCGTTGACCTGATTGAAGAAAAAGAACTCAAACAAATATTCTTGATATATACTTTTGCGGTAAGCATTACTAAAAATTGATTTTCAGTAAACTCACTAACAGGAATGATGGATGTAATTCTCTCACCATCAGACAACGATAAGATCTGCCTCCAGCATAAAGTGATAAGTATTTGGCAAATAATAGTAAAGAGTCGTTGAAAAAAGTTAAATAAAAAGGCAAATACCTAGTTACAAAAAAAAATGGCAAATACCTGAACTAGTGGGGTCCCAGCAGCAGTCCTGGTACATTCTGGAATTTTAAATGCACGAGCAGAGTACACTGTTCCCTTATCACTGCATATATTACTTTCGTTAAACGTTTGGTACCCAAGGATAACTCAGAAAAGAAAGCAATACAACTTAACCATGAAAATAAAGAATCAAACAAGTACAATTCATACTCTAAGCTAATAAATGATCCTTATGCCCACAACCCTACCCTCCTAAAGGAAATCTCTATTTTCTCAATCTTATTCTAACTAATCAACTTTCCAGGTCTAAACAAAGCTAAAATTTAAGGAGGAATGATACACACCTTTTTTTCATATTACAAATTTTGCATGTGTAAACCATGCAACAGCAGATTAAAGAGAAACCCATCACTGAAGGGTATTGTACCATAATATAAATAAAGTCCTGACATCTTTTCTTTTTATGTTCTAACTCATTGAATACAAAAAAAATTGTTATAACAAAGCACAACAAACAAAAATACCTGAAGTACAGAACATGGTCGTGAGCATGACAAACTATAAAGTCCGACATTGCATCATTTACTCTTAATTTCCCAACAGATTTACCAATTGTCCCACGATTTTGAGCATTAAAAGTATTGGGCTTCATCCGCTTAACATAGCCTTTTTCACTGAAGGCCTGAAAATATTTATAAAAAAATTAAAGAATTTTAAAGGAATATTAGTTCTAAGAAATTAAAGAAAAAAATACACATGAAATTGATATAAATATAATTTTTCCTCCCCTTTTTACAAAAACATAGAAGGGCATGAAAAATTATGATTCTTTAATGTACCAGCAACATTTCCTCATTTGGAATAACATCTATGTCTTCAAGTTGACCACCATCTGTGTCCTCCAACGTTGAGCGCCTTGGAGTGGAAAACTTGCTTTTCAACTCAATTGCTTCTTGTTCTATTACCTAATACATTCATTGGCAGAAAAACAATTAACTATACATCATCACTGTATCCAGACTATGAGTATATGGTTTGGGGGCAGATTTATATTATTTCCAACAAATATCGGATATCCAAACATATATCATATTAATGAACAACTATTTGGGGGTGAATCTGAGAAACATAAATATTGGATTTCGACTTCTGCAGTAAGATGTATATATGGTCTAATAAATAAGACAGCATACCTGTAAAATGTGTTTTTTGCTTGACAGCAGTTCCTCTAATTTTGAAATTCTCTCTCTTAAAGATTCACTTTCATCAACAAACTTTTTCCTCTGTACAAAAGAGGAGAAGAATCTCCTAAGTATAATTTCATGGCACATATAACCTAAAAGATATCAAGTAAACCAAAAACATATTCCAGAGTCTTAACTACTATGCACCTCAAGAAGTGTAAGTCTTCTTAGGTTAATGTCTAATATAGCTTCTGCTTGCTTATCAGAAAGATTGAACTCTGCAATCAAAATGAAAAAAAATATATGATTAATTCAACCACATAAATTTTAAAAATTTGTCACCAAAATGACTTCAAGATTACTGTGATTTTGTTTTCGTTACAGTACATCGACCACATTAAATTGCATGGCATGGATCATATGGCCTGTATATTTATAACAGTAATTGACAGAACTGGCAAATTCAAATTTCACATACTCTATTCAAATTATAAGTTTTGGAGGAATCTTTTCTGTAAGGAAATCTTAACTATCATTGAAATATTTATCATCCTCAAAAAGGCAATTTGACGAACTTGGAATCCATTCCAAAAAAAAAAAAGTTCTAGGAGGAATTGGTATTTTACGATACATAAACTGTCATGGCTACTGGCTACTGATCATAAGCAGCGCCAAATGAACTAAAGTTCATTGGTTTGGGAGCTCAAAACTAATCATTCTATGAGTCATAAAGCACTCTGATAGTGTCACAGAGATGTCAATTATATCTATTTTTTAGTGCTCCAACTGAGGATAAAACACTCAGATTTTTTAAGAATGATAAGGTACGCAGATTTTATGTGGGACAGCTCAGTTTGAGGTCTCTATAGGCAACCTACGGCCAGGGAGTTCCAGAACATTCCTATTTTTATGATCTGGAGACGTTAAGAGAATATAGTCTAATCTTTTTTATTGGAGGTTTTTTAGTCAGATGGGTGGACCTCTGGTCCTCCTCCCTCCTTTCTCCTCTGTAACTGTCTTCTCTTTTTTTGATAAATTTCTTATTAAAAAAATAAGTTTTGCAGGTTTCCATAATAAACCTTTTACTTTCAAATAAACATATATGATACAAGTACAACTCAATGTTCATGATTTAGTAACTGAATAACTTGATTTTATTTTCATTATCATAGACAGCTCAAAACAATCATAATAATTTATGAAGAGCAACTCTCTGCCGAAATTAGCTTAAATCAACAAGTACATACTTGTTCATCACTTCTCAAGGAACATTATTCAAGCAGACAATACAAACAAAATCATGTGGCAATATGTGCGCGCCTGAATGAGCATGTATATATACACGTGTATGGAACATTTTGTTCTAAGATCCAAATCTCAACAAATGAACTGTATAACAACTTCTGGGACCCTACTAAAAGAACAACACATGGAACATGGAAGTTAAAGGCAAGTATCAAGCTCTATTTTCAAAAGCAGAGTCTAATTAATGGATTCTTTTGAAAATTAAATTGAAGCTTACCATTCCTCAAACCAGCTGATGCAGCTGCATTGCTTGAAGATTCTCTTATTGTACGAATAACTTCGTCCAAATTGTCAAGTCCCACAACGATGCCCTGTGTACACATAATATCGTAACTATAAAAAAGTGGGGACCGAGAATTTATGCAAAGTTTTCTTTAATAAAAAATATATTTCAGCTTTTAAGCGAAATCATTTTGCTATATTAAGCTACAAACAAAAAAGAAAAGAGAAAAAACTGTAACATCTATAAGATGAACAAGACACCTCAAATGGAAATTACTTGAGCTTGAGCTCTCAACTATTGTTGACAAATGACACAAATGAACATGCACATAACCAAAAGTTACCTTATAACCTGAGAAAAGTATATTTTAAGCCAAAACTAAGCAACATTAACATACCTCAACAATGTGTCTCCTTTCCTGTGCTTGGGAAAGCTTGAACTTAGCACGTCTCTCAACAACAGAGCACCTGAAGTCTACAAATGCCTGCAAATTTTATTAATCAGCACCAAGACGTTTCGCAGTATTAATATAAAGGAAAGCTAATATATAAATTATCCAATAAAATACATCTTTCAGTTTTCTAGCTCCATTAGAATATTTCATCATAAAATGCAATACATAAGCTAAAAAAAAAAAACATAACATCCCAACAAAAAACATCATTTATGTGTCTGTGTCTGCTGAGAAAGAGGAAGGCATGACATGTAAGTAGTCACCTGTAGCAATTCCTTCAAACCCATTCGTTTAGGTTGTCCATTGATGATACTGTGGAAGATGAAACATCAAATGAAATTTGTAAAAAGAAAAAAGGTCTTTGAATCAATCAATAAAACACAAAAGTATGAATTAAAAAACATAGTAGATGCACCTTAATGTAAATAACTAAAATAAAATAAAACACTTATCAAATAGAAGGAAAACATACAACCCATCTGATGCTTATCAATACCATTAGAATATGACATTGCACAAGTGTGAATATTATAAAGATAAACATCAAACAAAGAGTTAGATGATTAACAGATGACGTGACAGGTCCAATTCAGCTTAATTATAACATCCTGAATTTTTGGCATTTTAAAGTGGAAAAGGAATTACTCACCCCACCATATTACAGCTAAAACTAGATTGAAGAGATGTGAGTCGAAAAAGATTGTTTAGAACAATTGAAGGTTCTGATCCCCGCTTAAGCTGAAAAGCAAATGAAATGAATGACTGCCTATTGAACAGAACACTTTTCATCATAAGACTTCCAATAGTATATAACTAGCTTTAAAGTTCAATATAATAATACTGTTACTGTGAAATATACGGAGCAGTGCAGACCAAGTATTCCTCATACCTCAATGACTATACGCATTCCAGAACGATCACTTTCATCTCTAATGTCACTTATACCATCCAAGATCTGTTGAAAAGAGAGATAAAAATGGCATGATACAAATTTTGATAAGTAAATAGCACAACATAATCATCCCAAATAATGAGTTAACAAGATAAAACTCATGCAACATGCCAAATTACCTTGCCTTCCACAAGTTCAGCTATCTTCTCCACAAGAGCGGATTTGTTGGTTTGGTATGGGATCTATTTCATTCACAACAAATAAAATAGTTAAAACATTAACTTTTCAATAAAAAATTACAGCAACTGTTAATATCCAATGTCAAACCAGGCAAAAATCAAAAGCAGATACCTCTTTTATGATAATTGCATTTCGCTTTGTTCGAGAATCAAGCAATTCAACCTCAGTTTTTCCTCTGACTACAATACGTCCTCGGCCTGTTCGGTATGCCTCTAAGATGCTTAAAAAATCAAACATATATGCACATGTCATCACATATACAATCATGAAACCAGAGAAATTTTATACACTAAAACTTATTAGTTGACTTTTATATCATATCTAGTGTTAGGCCAGCATTGAAGGACTGACCAAATACTTATTCTTTCTCTTAAATAATCAAAATGAACATAAGTGATTAGGAGGTAAACTGGTTTTGCTATATGCCTTTAATTCTCTGTTGTCTCTTTCTCTCTTTCATATTAATCTAACTGTCCAGTACAGTATCTTCAACTCCACCATTACGTATATTCTACTCCAAGCACAATACTATATTCATTTATAAAGAAAAGTAGAAAAGTAGTTGATGCATAATAAAAAAAAAACCGTTACTGCATCCTCCATGACAAAATGTCAGCAATTGCACATAAATCTTCCAAAGAAGCAACAAATATTTCAACTTACCCAAGGTTGCCCATAATCAGTCCTCCAGTTGGAAAGTCGGGTCCAGGCATGTATTCTAATAATTCTTGCAGCTACCATACGGAAAATCAAATGTGAGAACTAAAAACGAGACAATAATGATACTTACAATCTAATTTGACCTAGAGGTTTAAAATAAGCTAAACACAACTTTAGTTATAGGAATCCTAATCCAAATAATTGAATAATGACCTGTTTATGCTTGGCCATTAGCCCCAGAAACTCTTTGGACCTCTATTACAAATTACAAGTACAAAACCTTATATAGGGTCCTTTGTAGAAATTTTGTGGCAAGTGTTTAACAGAACAGTGATGTTCAACATCTAACTTAAGATAAAAAGGAAGTTTCCAGTAAATGAAAACAACTTCAAATGTTATTGAACATCATAAACTAGTTCATTAAGAAAGAGAATAATGTATAGTTCATTAAGAAGAGAATAATGTAAATTTGAGATCTTACAGTAGCTTCGGGATTTTGAATCAATACACAGAGCACATCAACCAACTCCCCAAGATTATGAGGAGGAATGTTGGTTGCCATGCCAACCTGAAAATTATTATAGCCAAATGTGAGTAAAAGAAAAAGAGGCACGGAAATCTGGGAATCAAACATAATACATCTTTATAAAAATAAGAACTAAGACAATGTTACCGCAATTCCAGAAGAACCATTCAACAATAAATTCGGAAGCCGAGCAGGAAGAAGTGCCGGTTCTTTTTGTGAATTATCAAAATTTGGAACAAAATCAACCTGAAGACAATTAACATGTCACATATAAACATGTTGATGATGACAGCAAGATAGCTCCAAAATGACTAAATAATGAAAAGAACATCACTGACTGTATCTAAGTCTAAATCCGCCAGTAACATTGCTTCAGTGAGTGCCTGCAGAAATAAAGTAAGAGCCTGTTACTTCAAATTGTAGTTCTCAAAAGCATTTCATGGACCAAATTTTTACTTTTTACATTACCTATCACTAGCTACACACTTTCAGTTCTTTTTTTTTCAACGTTCTTATTTTTTAAGAGTTTAACAACGATTTAAATTACTTTTTCCCCTTGAAAAAAATAATGGTTAAAGTAAGAAGTGAACTACAATTTAGGGCCTAAATTTAGCGAGGCTCCTAACACAGTACACAGCCATTAATTCAAAAATTGCATAACATTAAGTTTATATTTTATAAATCAGATGTTAAAGTCAAACATGGTTAGGAAAAACAGGTTCTCCTTCACTTTTTGCATATGCTTCCAGAACAGAATAGAAGTGTCCACCTCAGAAAAGCTTACAATGAACACTCTAAGATAAACTCTTCTACATCTTTTAAAATTTAAGAGTCCAACGTGCACTTTACTTGACATTCAGGAGGAGAGAGAATAAAAGTCTAGTCTTTTCTGATATTATTCATATCTGTAATACATTGACAAGAAAGTAAATAATTTGAACATACATGTAATCTGCACTCTGTGTAGCGCATAGCAGCAGGAGGATCAGCATCGATGGAACCAAAATTCCCATGCCCATGGATTAGTGGACTTCTTAATGAGAAGTCCTGTAACAGTAAGATTTCACTAAGTTCAGAGTAAAATGGAAGTAAAAATTAAATAACTTAAAAACGAAAAAGTATATAGAAAATGGAAAAGCAATTTGAGCATCATCAGTAGAGTTAAAAAGATGACTTAAAACCAACCAATTATCGTCTATTATCAGTTCAGCATATTGATTTTTCCACCTAATGTGAGTGCAAACATTTAGGAGCAGTTGCCGAGGAAGGTCCAAATACACATGCAGTCTCACACTCATGCCAATAGGCACATGCATGCATACAAAGTACTCCAAAAAATGCATAGCCTCTGAACCACACCACAAGCACAAGCACAAACACACAAAAGGGAACAACCCCATATAACATCATATTTAACATGAAACATTAAAATAAAATAAAATTACAAATCATGCATGCACGTGCCAAGTGTATAAACATCTTGTGATACACTTAGATGCTAAGTATCACATAATAAGGAAGCAATTTGATAGATATAAACATATACATGTATTTTCTATTGAAGTACACTGTCTATCCCATTGTACTCTCCAAAGTTCAGAATGATATTCTCGAAGTAATCCCTTTCCTTTATTTCTTGGTTTTTCAAAAGTTAGGATTAATTTTCATTTTTTCCTTCCTTTTATTTCTTTTGGTCTACTTAACTCTAACACCTACTTGCTTTTTCTGTTCAAAGAATATTTAATTAGTTCAATAAAAACAAATCCAACAAATACCTGAGCCATCCGAACTAAGGAATCATAGACAGCAGTGTCGCCATGTGGATGAAATTTACCTAAAACCTGAAAATGAAGCACTATATGTGTTAGATGCATTTCATAGATCAAACAGTAAAAGAAAAGAACTATAGTATTGTTTGATCAAATGAAATGAAATCTCTTATTATTAACCTCTCCAACAACTCTAGCACATTTCTTGAACGGTTTCTTTGATGCAAGGCCCAATTCATGCATTGCATATCTGCAGTTTGATAAGGATCAACAACATATTAGTAACTGCACTCAAAAGAACTACAAGCACATTTCTACAGAGACAAATACAGCGACTTGGTCATTACAAAATGCTTTTGCTTTCTCAAAATAACAGTTAAAACAAATAGAATAGCACTAACTACAAATGACATCTAAAATACGATACATGAGACAGAATTCAAGTTCTCATAAATATAAGATACAACATAAAATGTGGATAACAATTCATCTAGGCAAACAATTTTAGACCCTATAACCACAAATTTCACTGTACAACGCACAGGGACCTAGGAACAAAATCCCACCAAGGCCAAGAAAGTGGCATGACCCTTCAAGCACTTTCTCAACATGATAGTACGGGACGACAGTGATATTGCCACCGTCTCACAGACATCAAATTGATGCTCCAACATGGCACCGAGAATATAAAAAAAAACCTCTGCAGGAACCATTTTTCATTCCACTTTACATGCTAGCTGTATATTTTTATATGTTTGTACAAGCTAGAAGTAAGAGAAATATATTCATAATTTTATAGAAAGCAAATCCATACTCATCAGATTGATTCACTTAATTCTTCTGATTATGTACAATAATAAAGCTTAACCTTTCTAAAAGTTTAATTGAAGAGTTACCAATGCAAATAAATGGCAAGTGGTAACAGCTCATATAAAAGACACACTGGTACTTCCTACATTACCATTATGCGAATTCCCCATCCAGAAGCTGGGACGAAGTTTGGGGAAGAAACAAGAGAAAGAAAGAAAATGACGAAATCAAACTTTCAAATTTCCACTTGAAGCTAATTTTCCAAGCAGGCCACTAGACTAGATTTGACAGTCCTATTATGCTCCATTGACAAAAAAAAGTTTATGCTTTTGATCAAATTCCGCATCACAACAATTTAATACTCAAAATTCACTTCTTCTCCCCTTCAATTTCATGCAAATGGAGTATACATTGGATGCATATACATACAATCTCATCACTATGCAAATTAGAATAATACAATTTCCCTTATCCATTTCCACACTCCACATGTTCTTCCCAACAAATCAGCATTGAAAAATCAAACCCCAAAAACCCGAAAACCACTCACAAAATCCGGCGGTGCACAGGCTTCAAACCATCACGAACATCCGGCAACGCGCGGCCAAGCAAGACCGACATGGCATAGGCCATATAAGCCTCGGTAGCCTCCTTGTGAAGCTCAGTGGGGACAACTCTACCATCATTTCCACTCAAGTCCTTCACCAATAAGCTGCCATTGCCGTTCACGGGGTCTTCCCCTTCCTCCTTCGCCGACTCGTCCCTCCTCCGGGCCTTGACCGGACGGACGGTCCGGGAGCGATTGGCAGTGGAGAGGAAGCGGAGGTCCGGCAAGTCACGGCGGAGGCGGAATATGTGGGTGGAGGCTGAGGGAGAGGAGAGGCGGCAGCGGAGGATGGAGGAGAAGCGAAGGCCGGAGGTGAAGGCCATTGATGGAGAAGAAGAAGTTGGGGTTTTGGGGAAGTGAAGAGGTTTCATGGGAGTGGGAGGGACATTTGGATTGGGGTTTTGTTTTTTGCAGGATAACTCTGTTAATATTTTACAGTGGGCTTTTGTTTCTCCTAAAACCCTAAAAGACAGGGATGTTTTGAGGCTTCTTGCGCGCGAAGACGCCAAGTTGTTTTTATGTTAGAAACTCTGTACACTACCATGTAATTTGTGTTAATTCCAAAAAAATTACTCTAATTTTTTAATATTTCTAAAAACTATCCTAGAAGATGGATTTTGTATTGTTTAGGACTCCGAGTTAAAATTCAATCGACTATTTTGAAAAATATCATAATGCGCTTACCCCTATCCTGGATAGGGATTATTTTGTTCTTATCATTGCATCCAAACAAGATTACTTACACCCTTTTTTTTTTTATTTGATAGCTCACCCCTTCTTAATACATCAAATTTTTTTCTTCCAATCCAACCCCCCCCCC
>WUAT03306166.1:0-10790 GCA_010015005.3 Ulmus americana | reverse complement strand
AATGGTAACCGTAACAGAATTAGTAACGGTAACGATAACGGTAACAATAACAGTAATAGTAATGATAACGATAATAATATTCTTAACAGTAATAGTAATGATAATGGTAATAGTAATCGTAACAACAATGGTAACTGTAAGGGTAACGGTAACGGTAACAAAAATAACAATGCAATGTGTTACTTTCAAGATAATTTGAAAGATATGATTTAGCTAGACAACAATACTTAGGGTAGTGCGTAGTGAGACCAAAATATCATTTTTACTTTCACCATTTTATTGTGTCTTGCAAATTTTAATATATTCGTGCTCCTATATTCGTATTAAACATTGAAAGACAAAATTTCTCTCTCGAAGCATTTCATTTTCAAGGTTATTCTTATGTTAAAACTATTTATTTTTTAAATTTACTAAATTTTCTTTACTTGAAATTTTTAATCAACATACAAGTTGAATTTTGTTTTCGAACAGGAACAAATTGCATATTTCAATAATAATATTAAATATTTTAAATTTTAAATAAATTTTTTTATAAAAAAAATCATGTTCAAATGCCAAAAGAACACTATCTCAGTTTATTATCATGTTTTCCATGTTTGAATAGCAATTCTGATCACGAAACAAACACCATTTCAGTTTGTTCAAATACTCTATTTGAATCACTAAAATAAAAATCATGTTCAAATCACTAAAATTATGTTCAAATCGATAAAAAAAACATGACCATTGTTTGAGTTTTTAAACAAAATTTTTGTTAAAACTGATTTTGGCTAACAATGCAAAATCTTAATAATCGATGATTTTGATATCAAAATGAGCAATTGGAAGGAAAATACAAATAAGAACACAAAGATTTTGTAATAACCTGCCTATTTACCAGTACTTTTAAATCAATATTTAAGAAAAGGGATAATTACATTTTAGTACCCTCTAGTTTAACAAAGTTTCAAAAAGTACCCCGCATTTTGGGAAATACAAAAAAGGATCCCTAGTTTGCTTAAATAACATCTGAGTACCCTGAACTCATCCTTTTTTTAGAAAATACCGAAACTATCCTTTGACTTTTAAATTAAGAATAACTTATAAAATAAAAAATATTTTAATATATTTTAAAACTATTAATTTAGCTCTTTTACATAATAAACGACACTAGACCCTATATCTCGTCAGTCACTCCCAAATCCCCTTGCTGACGCAACCTTCCACCACCGATCTCACATTGCCGACCACAACCTTCACCTGAAAAAAATTCCAAAAATCCCAAAAATTTCAGAAACTCAAACAATTCCAAAAATCTAACCAACCAACACAAATCATCATCAAAGTTACTCCCCAAATCCCCTTGCCGGCGCAACCTTCCACCACCGATCTCCCATTGCCGACCACTCCCTTCACCTGAAAAAAAAATCCAAAAATTTCAGAAACTCAAAAAAATTCCAAAAATCTAACCAACACAAATAATCATCACAGTTACTCCCCAAATCCCATTGCCGACCACAACCTTCCCCTGAAATAAAATTCCAAAAATCCCAGCAATTTCAGAAATTCAAACAATTCAAAAAATATACCCAACCAACAGAAATCATCATCAGAGTCTTCCCTAAACAAAAAAAATTCAAAACGCAAATGACACAAATCTGATAAAGATTTCAATGGCGGATCTTCGAAATCAAAACCCTCTGATTCGAACTTCTCGAAATTCTCAGATCTAATCATGCTTTCCAAGGTTGAATCGTCACTCTCTCCATCAAAATTGGAGATTTTCAAATCGTCGCAATCTTGCTTTTCAAACCCTCCAATTTTCAAATCGGAGATTTTCCAACCGATTTGGGCTAGGGTGGTGGTCGAACTGGTTAGGGGAGGAGGTGGATGAAGAAGCGAAAGGGGGATGGATTGCCAGATGGGTGAGAGGTTGGTTTAGGGGGTTGTGTTGCGGTGGCTTGGGTAAGTTTTGGAAGATCGTGGTAGAGGGGCGGAAGGGTGGAGAGGTCGCCGGACAGGGCTTATTTCGCCTGAAAAAATTAGGGTAAATGTTGAAATCCATGAAGCTTATGTCGATGATGGTGGTATCGAAGGGCAGAAGGCTCGCCACGAGGTTGTGGTGATGATTAGGGAGGTGGAGAGGAAGGATGAGGGATTAGGGTCAATGGCGGTCCGGGGAGAAGGGGGAGACGAAGACGGGTGAGAGAAAGGTTAGGGTGAGAGGGGTTTAGTTCAGATTTAGGTTTTATTATTATCTAAACCCTAAAATTTATTTTAAATTTAAAAATCAAATATAATTATTCCATCAAAATTAAAAGACAAAACACAAGGGGCATTTTAGACATTTCAAATCATGAACAGTGCGCGAAGGGTATGCGCACGTAATTATTGCAAACTAGGGACCATTTTTTTTTGTATTTCCCCAAATGCGGGGTACTTTTTGAAACTTTTTCAAACTAGAGGGTACTAAAATGTAATTATCCCTATTTAAAAAGCTCATTTAGTCTTTTGCAAGCCCAAATTATTGATAAATATTTGGATTACTCAAAGTTGGGCTCAATCCGTCAATAAAATAAAATTGAGACAATTAATTTGTCGAAAATAAATTTAAAAACTCAATTTAACAAATTAAATCCAAATGAGGTCGTTCACCTCAAAACACTATAAAATTTCCTAAATACCCTCAAATCCCCGAACTATGCTTGACTTGATTCCTGACAATTTTAAAAGTCAAGTACAAACACAAATCCAATGTATCCAAATTCCACCCTAATTCACAAAAGAGGCATTATCCTTGAAAATTCCCTAAATTACCAAAACACCCTTTAAATGCAAAATTCAAACTTTGCCAAACTACACATGTTTTGATCCTTTTGAAAGCGGAATGTAGGCAGCTCATATGATTCACTCATGAGCACAGCCGTTGATAAAAATAAAAATAAAAACCAAATTTTTTCTTCTTCCCAAAAACATAAAGTTAAGACATTTCTACATAAGCATAATCAAAGGGTGTTCTCTTGTACCAAGAGATGTAATTAATAGTATTTTCCTCCAACCCAACAAACAATCCTAAATGAGCCTTAACACCAACAAAGTAGTAACAACTTAATCCCTCTAAACTTAAACAAGCAATAGCCCAAAAAGAAATAGAGAAAACAATATTCTAACTTAAATGAATATTTCCAAATAATCTCAATAAAAAAAATGAGAAACCCCAAATAAAAAAGAGTAAAATTCAACCTAAACTAAAGTAAATACAATCTAACCATGATTTCGATGCCTTTTGCTTTGACCAACAATAATTCCATCATGGTTTTTGCTTTGAATTCCATCATGATACAATTTAGTGATTTTGTTGGATTTAGGTCAACCAATTATAAGTTCAATGGAACAAGTTTTAGAGGATGAATAAAATTAGATTTCAACATAACAGGTAGCAGGCCGCGACGCCCTCTCTTCGGTCCCGCAACTCCCACTTCAAGAGCTTCTCGACTGTGGCACAAGTTCTTCCTACCATGGTGTAAGTATTCCTACCCTTGCCTAGTAACTCATGTGCCATAACACCATTTCTTATGCCTTGGCATCATCTTCCTTTTTTTGCTTTAGAAACATTCGTGTCACGGCACTTCATTCCTCAAGCCACAGCGCACCTACTAGAGAAACAAGAATATCAGGACTTCAATGTTTGTGATAGGGATGTTGGTGAAACTCATTGTTTCACTTAATATTGTTCTCCCATCAGATGGTGCCACCTTAGCTAATCTAAGGGTCAATATCACTCCTTGGTAGTTATTTTGGTTAAGAAGGCATAAAAGGGGCTTTTCCATTTCATTCTATTAGATCGTTTTTCTTGTGATTTTTTTTGATATGGAGAGCTACAATTCTTGTGAGAGAGTCTTCTTCTTCATTTGATTTTTAGAGAGAGAGAATTGGTAAGAGAATTGGGGTTTTGTATTTACAAATTTATGAGAAATTTGCAGAGATTCAAACACAATTCTTCTTTAGTTTCAATTTCACTTCTCAATCAAGTTGCTTGTCTCAATGTAAGGATCTGATTATTCTTCATTATAATCCTCCATGTTTTAATGCAAAGAGCTTAGGAAGCTCGTGTAGATATTAGTACAATTTTTTGAATCTTGATAACTAATTCTTGTGTGTTATCTTTTTGGTTTATGCTTTGATTTGTTTGGCTAAAAATCGGTTTCGATTTGGGCGTTAGGGATTGGATTTTGAAATTCCTAATAGTGGTATCAGAGCCAGGTTAAGGAATCAAGCAAAGGGCTTTTTTGGGGTTCAAGAAAAGGTGGAAAGATCATGACTTTGATCATTGTTCTTGAGGCAAAAAAGGGTTGAGAAAGTTTTACTGTGAGAATTTTGTTTTTTGTAGTTTATGGAGGATTGTTCAAAGGATGGTTTTGTGAGATTTCAAGATGGGAATCTCAAGCTTTGACGTAGAGAAGTTCAATGGTAGTGGTGACTTTAACTTGTGGAAGAAGAAGATGAGGGTTGTTCTCATTCAGCAAAAGGTTGATCTCGCGATAGAAAATGAGTTTGAATATCCCATAACTTTGAAGAGCTTACAAAGGAATGAGATGAAGAAATCAGCATATAACACCCTCTATCTTTATTGGATGATAATATCCTCAGAGAGGTGGATGATTTGGAGGACCCTGTTGAGATATGGAAGGGGTTAGATGATCTTTATCTAACCAAGACTTTGCCCAATGTAGGGGGTCAAAATCTACAATATGAATTTCTTGTCTTTAAGGCCACTGGCAAGCTGTGAGACCTGCAGGATAGAGAACCCATTCATGACCATAAAACCCTTGACACCAAGGAGGTGCCGGCCAAAGGGACTCTGACGGTCAAGTTAGTAAACAAAAGATGGATCTGATCCAAAGAATACAAGACAATGTAAAGATGTTACCATGACCGTGAGTTTGTGGCATGGCGGAAGGGGTTTGAACTCAAGATGAAGGGACTGATGGACGATCACTACAGTGATGTAGCAAGGCTGGAGTGCAGAGCTACGGCAGCAAGCGTACAGGCAGAGCGCAGGGCTACGGCGAAGGATGGGAGGCTGGATTGTTGCAGAAGAATATCAGAGAGGGAAGAGCAAGAGGTTGTCTTTTCTTAGATCTCAATTATCTGAATGTCCAAGAAGAGAGTCCAAGATGAGGAGGCTCATCTTGTTATTTATAGAGAAGTAGGAAATGTAACTGTTGGTCTCTACACTTATTGCAGCACTGTCAGTTACGCTTATTAATGTGTGAGAGTTACACCCATTAATGACGCTTTATATCTCTTGTAACTGACTGATGTAGTGAAGGGGGTAACCCCCTTGGTCATAATGGAACATTATGAGCTATAATGTTGGCACTCATTGGTTATTACCCCGGGGGTTACAACTATTGACTAGTCAAGTGACTGGGTTCATGGGCTGACCCAACCCGTGGAATGGCCGGGGCTATGGTGTGACCCGACTATTAATCTGCTCAGCTCATGGAGTGAGGTGTGTCTGAAGGTTAGCCCATTCAGAGTAGGCTGGCCTATGGAATGAGTCACCTCGTATGTGAGCCCATGAGATGGGCTTCTAATGGTGCCATCTGGTTAGACCATGGCTAGAGCCAGGTGGTCCATAGAACAAGCCGGAAATGACCTGTGTCATGGCAAGGAGCTGAAATGACCGTGTTGTAGACCTTGGGACCATGGGCCTTGTCGTTGAGCCCATGAACATTAGGTAGTGGCATTGAGCAGTCATGAACAAGATGCAACGTTGAACCCAAGGCGGTGGGCCATTGCATTGAACCCACCGGATAAATGACATGGCACCAAACCAATTGACCTTTTCGTGGGTAAAAAGTTCAATACGGTTTTTTGCCCAAATAGTTTGTCCCCCACTCTCTAAGTTTAGGGGTTCTAATATTTAAGAGTAGCACTTAGCATAAACGATCGAACCTAAGCTTGTAAACTGTTAGTTCGATGACCTCGAATGTCTGATTTGTAAAAAAGACAAGTAGCATAAAATGTCTTTTTATTTTGTTGTATTTTTTGAAAATGGCAAACCGCTTAGAACGGGTTAAAATGCCTTATTGGGATACACAGCATATCTATGCGACACTAGGTGTCAGTTTGAGAGTGATCTCAGGTGACGTGTCGTAAGTAGCTCGACAACACGTCATATGGACATGGGAAGGTCTCCTAGAAACGGTACAACTTGCTATGTTGTGAAGAACATTGTTGAAGGAACCATTATGAGAGATCACGACACTTGATATCGTGAAGGCTCTCTTGAAGCCTTGGGCTTCTTTTGTGTCAATTGGATAGGTCACGACAACTGATGTCGTGAGCTTTGTTTGGTAGCCCTAGGCTTGAAGACAACATTGAAGAGGTCACGACATTTAGTGTCGTGAGCTCCTTTACCTCTTTGTGATTATTTGCATGCCGAGACGTCACGACAAAGGATGTCGTGAGCTCTTTGTGTGAGCTATGGGCTCTTTGTTGGAAAATTAGGAGGTCACGACATTTGATGTTGTGAGATCTCCTTGTAATGTGAATTGAATGAAGTGGAATGAAGCCTTGAGCTTATTTGTTGGAGCAAGCTGGTTACGACATGTTATGTCGTGAAGTGAGTAGTGAGACCTTGGGCCTATTTTCATGTTTTTCAAGTTAGTCACGGCATTGGATGTCGTAAAGGGTGCATTGGGCCTTGTGCCTTGAACTTAAATCAAATTCTTGAAGCAAGGAATGGTCACAAAAATTCGTGTCATGATAAAGATTAAATGAGCCCTGGGCTCTTTTATGGTATAGGAACTTGGTCACGACATCTATTGTCATGACGGATCCTTAGCAACCATCTGAATCTTGTTGTTAATGGGTTTGAATATGGTCCCTGGGCCACTTTGTGTTTCTAGTTAGGAGTTGGTCTTGATGTTTCGTGTTATGACGAGGAGTAAGGAAGCCCTGGGCTATCTTATTGGGTAGGAAGTTGGTCATGACATATGTTGTCGTGACGATTCCTTTTCAGGCTTTTGAGCCTTGTTTCAATTGGGTTTTGATAATAGGCCCAGGGCCACTACATGTTGATGAATTCATGAGATGGTCATGACACAATTTGTCGTGAAGAGGAACTTTTGTACGGAGCTTAGCTCATGTTCAAAGAATGAATTAGCACACATGAATTACGAGTTCCAAAGCGCGCCCAATGTGTGACATGTGGCAATTTTGAATTTGAGTCTTCTTAAGGAAGCTTGGCTTCTATTTTCATTCATTCATGTTTTTTCGAGAAGAAAGAGAAAACAACGTTTGAGCTAGGCAATTTGAAGACAAGTTCAAGGTAATTGCTTGTTTTTCTTTCCATTTGGTTCGAAAATTATCCAGGGGTTGTTTTCTGAGTATTTTGGTTAAAGTTTGGAAATATTTGGGACAGTTTTGAGCATTTTGGGTTGAGAAATTTCTTTGTTCTTGGGTTAATCTTTCACGATTGAAGAACATGTTAAAAAGGGGCTTTTCATTTGTTTTGAGGGTTTCGTATTGTTGATTTTGTGTTTGTGGGAGGTCACGACATAACTCAACGTAAGCTTGGTTGGGGAGGTTATTGGTTGGATAGTTTGGGTCCCTACAGTTGGTCACAATAGTAGGCGTCGTGAGCTCTTCTGTGGGCTTGGGTTATACTTGATCATCCAGAGTTGATTGCAAAGGAGGTCACGACCTTTTACATCGTGAACTCTCTTTGTGGTATTGGAATTGGACCTGGTTTGCATTGTTGATTTCTGGGTAGGTCATGACATGAGTTGTCATGAGGAGCTTGAACAGGGTCTGCCCCCTTTGTTGGTGCAATCAGCAGTTTGAATTAAGCCATCATGGCAGGTAGAAGACTGTTATTTGATGCCTTATCTGATTCTGAAGATGACTCCCATCAGGGGAGTAGTTTGGAGAGGGGTGATGACCCCAATTTTACCCTTGCTACTGTTGGTGAGCATACTAGTGCTGGTACATAGAGGTTGAGTGAGGCAACTGAGCCTCTTGAGTTTGACAATGAGCCAATTGTGGCTACTGTTGGGCTAGTTTAGGCGAGCTAGCTGCGTGGAAGCTTCTTGAAAGAGAATTCGAGTTCTTGTTTCAAGGAGTTTGATATGCATAAGCTAAGATATATGTATCAGATCCCAACTTCTCTAGAGATTTGTGCTCCTTTGCCTCATGAGTGCGTCGACTGTGACATTCCAGGATGGTGGAACTTTTATGAGTTTGCAGGGTTTAGGTTCCTGGTACCTAAGCCTGTGAGAGAGGTTGTCTCTCATTTTGAGATAGCTCTGAGACAATTGATGCCCAACCCTTGGAGGATTTTGATGTCATTGGAGTTTATCGGCATGATGAGTGGGATCAAGTTTAGATTCGGTGAGCTTCTTCACACATATTTCTTGCAGGAGCATGACTGTGAGAAGGGTCAGTATAACCTCTATGTAAGGCCGGATAGGGTTCAACTGGTGAACCACTTGAGGACCAATGATCGCAGATAGAAGCGATCTTACTTCTTCGTCCTGGGCGATTTAGTGTTTGGCCCGAGCAAACATGGGGATGCCCCATCCTTTTGGAAGGCTTCTGGTGAGTTTGTTTTGTTTATAGTTGTTCAAGTTGCTTAACTGAATCTCATTGTTATGTTCTGTGCAGATCTCTAGCTTACAAGTTGTTGTTGAGTGGCTTGCTCATTGAGGAGCGCAGCAGGAGGGTACTCGAGCTACCTGTTGAGGCTCGGGATTGGAGAGTTGTGCTTTCTGAAGCACGTTTGAGAGAGAGCCACCTCTGGAGCCATGTTGAGCAGATCCAGAGAGGTATTCTGATCCCTCCCCTGAAACTTTCCTTGTAAGTGTTGCTTCTATATCGTGCGATTTATGTACTTTATGGTGAGTATTCTTTGAACCCATTATCAGCTGACGACTTGCAACTTGCAGAGGAGGAGATGAAGGGATTCAAGATCCCTTATGCTAAAGAGATTGATGGGAGGAGGAAGTCCAGCGAGAAGTGAAATGTTGGTGACACTTTCGCTGTTGACCGCTCTACAGGAGGCGTTGCTGCAGTGGCCTCTAGTTCAGCTGAGTCATCTCCAAGACGACGCTGAGCCAAAAGAGTCTGAAAGTGGAGGAGGGAGAGGACATTGTACTGAGGATTCCCAGATCTGCCTCCTCATATTCTGATGCCATCTTCCTAGAGAGTGTTGGACCCTCTTTTTTATTGCTTGAGGATGAGCATCGCTTGAGCGCTATTGACCTAGTGCAGGCTGCTGACTGGGAAGTTACCAGGAACTTCCAGATAATTAGCATGTTTAATTTGATGTGTCCTCTTACTCTTAATTATATTGCTAATATATGTTTGATATTTTTGCAAGCGCTGATGGGGAGCCTTCACTTGAGAAATCAAGTGACTGCATATGAGAGGAGAGCGACAGAGCTCTCATAGACCAATGCCCAATTAAGGAAGACTGTATGCACTCATGAGACAGAGTTGGAGGCTGAGGTAGTGTCTTTCTAAGCTGAGCTCCTTGCAGCTAGTGTCTAGGAGACTACTCTCCAATCCTTGCTTGACAAGGAGAGGAAAGTGAGTGAGGAGAGGTTGGCCCAGCTAGAGATGATAGTTGATGATTCAGTACTCTCTGCCTGTGTTGAACTCATGTAAGAGTTCAAGGATGGGAAGAGTGGGGAGTGGGATCCTGATTATTGGATCCGCTTGGCGCAGGGCTAGGATATTGAGGTCGTGGAGGAAGAGCCTGCAGCTTCGGTCGATAGAGACCAAGTTTTACAGAGTCAAGAAGGGGATGCACCTCCTACCGTTGTTGCTGATGCAACCATAATGGTCACAAACTAGCCTGTTGGGAAAACTACTACCACGGAGCAGCCTGTTGTGACGGAGCAGGGCATGGAGTAGGGCGCAGGTTGTGAGGCTTTTTGGATGTTCTCATCTATCATTTTTTGATGTACATGATTCAGACATGCTTTTTGTTGTAGTTTAAGGCACTTGATGCCATTATGTTTACATGTATACATTATGCCCCTGGGGCTTTATATATATTATGTCTTTATCTTCATTTTATCCTATTGCCTTGAGTTGTCTTTACTTGCAACAATTAACTTACAAAGTCCGTGATGAAAAAATTCAGTAGAATTGTTTTTGAATGGAATAGTAAGGACTGAGAGTCATCATGTAATGTGATCCGAACCCTGGGTCAGGACAGCACATAAGATGCAACATTGAATTGTGAAAAAAGGGAGAGGCACGACATAACAATGGACAGTGCAAAGCCAGACGATGACATTTTGATGTTAAATGTAGAACTAGCTTATTCTATCCCCCTAGTCTAAGACGGGCAAGTAGGATCAGTGCCAGTTGTCCCCCAGTGAAGGCGACAAGCCCTCCTACAAAACATTGGTTAGGGCTGCCGATGGTAGAGCCATCAACTCTATGACATTCAAATCATTATCCATTCAATATGAAATACAATGACAAGGCATAGAATGAAATGTTATCTCCTAGTAGTGTAAAGGAATCAGGTGACAAGGTACCTGCATGAGATGTGAGCTAGGAAAGAGGCTGGCAGCCAGCACTATAATTTATTGAAAATAATCAAGCAAACTTACAACCAAGGTTAAGAGTTCAAGAAAAAACTAAAAGTGATAGAGTTTTAGATGGATGGCATTCTAGCTGTTGGGAATGTTACGACCATCCTGAGCCTGGAGTTTGTACAGTCCTTGGCCGATAACCTTGGTAACTTTGTAAGGGCCTTCTTGGGTAGGATTAAGCTTGCTGGCACTTGG
>WUAT03306055.1:0-10790 GCA_010015005.3 Ulmus americana | reverse complement strand
TTAATTCAAAAAGAAATTGAAGGTTAGATATTGAATAAATATTTTTGAGTGGTATAAACAGCCACTTTCTCCTATTTGAATTCAATATCTCTCAATAAGATCCATAATTTAAATACAAATATATTTGAATTAAATATCTCATAAGAATAACTAAGATATTATATTTGAATTAAATATCTCTCAATTTTCTATTGATTATTAACTTTGGAATTGCTCTACTAAAAATCTGAAGTTGTACTCTTTATTATATATCGTAATTACGAAAGATCTTAAACCTTTTATCCATGATCAATCATTCACGTAACACCCCATATGTTATCCATATTGACTCGAGGTCTAGTCCAATTAACCTCTTCGATCATTCTATCTTTTGTTCAATCATTCTATATCGGAAAGGCTCTGCTAACAAAAACAAAATATCATTTGAAAAACACATGCTCAAATGATCAAAATCTCTTTTGCTTTCCATTAACCCGAATGATTCCTTAAGAGGATAAACTTAACTCTTTTAAGTTAGAGCAATGGATTCCATATCTATGAATCATGCTCCATCATTTACAAGTTATGCCTCCAACATACAAGAATATTAACCTACTATCATAGTGCCTGCATCATTGGTATATCAAAAGACATAAGTTGCAAACACAAAGACGTAAATTCATTTCAGAATTAAGATGAAATACATATATGATTATTAAAGAAAATTGATTAGATCAAAATGGATATGTTAAATCAATTCGACTTTAGGTCCTAACCCAATGTACATCCACCACTAGGATATACATCAATGTATTTATCTAAGAGTTTAAACTGTATTCATGACAGTTTTGACATGAATAAAGTGTCCAGCTTTAGTCCATTGACTATGGACCGTGTATTTAAACTATCTTCTTGACATTGTATCTTTCCACATATGAACCCCTCATATGTTTAATTCAAGGTTGGGCTTAACATAGTTTAGGACATCTAGTTTACTTGCATATATTCAAAAAATGAACATAAATATGACACAATTTAATAACATGAAAAAAAATTCCTTTATTACATATTCAAAATATTGTTAATATATTAACATGTATTTAACCATAGGGTATAGCTTCTAACAATTACAATTATAATTACTAGGGAAATTTTCGTACAGTGTGAAAAATGAGAAAATTTCAACATGTAATTTTTTTAGAAGTAATATAACTGAAATTTTCTATGAATTTTCTGGATTTAAGTATATTATTGTTGGACAAGGTTTATACCTCGAATTCTAAGTATTTCCGACATGAAATTTTTCGAATTGAGGAGAAAAATGGAATTGTAGTCAGTTTAGGTAACAAAGGATAAAAAAAAATCCAGAATTTATTTTAATAAATTTAATTAGAAAAGATGGATATTTTTAGGTGTAAATAAGTCGGAATCATACTTTGCACCAAATTTGGAAAACATACGAAAAGGGGGTCAAAATTGGAGTTTTCTGGATCCATCCCAGGAGCGAACAATTATAATTCAACAAAAGTAATTGGAAGTTCCTCATAGGATTGGAAAAAATAATATTTATGAACAAAACTGTAACGAAAAATACAGCTTGAGTTATTGGAGGTAGCACTTAGAACCATTTGGATTGGTTGAGAAGTGATTGGGCAATGCTTGGTTGCCAAGTGGCAACCAAACACCACCCTATCCCATTATGGTTTTTGGAGGGAAATATGTGAGGTTTTATTGGCTCAAATTTCATTTCTTTTAATAAGAAATAATATGATGAAAATACAAGCTAGTGTGCTGAAAAATATAAAAGGCAAATAGGGGAAGTTGAGGCATTTTTATTTCATTTTGTAGGGAAAAAAAAAAAAAACATTGCTCTGAAATTTTATCCTCCCTTTCTCCTCTTGGCTAAACCGAACTAGTTCTAAACAGCCCCAATTTATTCCATATTTCTCTTCAATCTTGGTGATTCCCTAAGTGATTCAAGGTAAGAAAGCCCACTTAAAACCTTGAAATTGTTGTATGCAAACTCTCAAAACTTCATCTAACTTGTTATCTTCTTTAATGGGTTAATCTCCACGCTATTTTTGAAAATCAAGGGAGGGAAAGATTAGAAGCAAGGCTTAAATATTTGGGGTAAGTTTTGGTGAGCAAAAGCTTCTTCCTTTCTTCTGGAAAATCTTGCATGCAAGAGGTGGATGATGTGGTTGAGTTTTTGTGATGAATTCTTTGTGTTTGCATGTAAATTAAAAGTTAAAGGTGAGATTTTTATGGTTGCATGCCTTGGATAGTGGCTTCAATTGCTCAGAATTTAACATTCAATAGGGCTTAGACTTGTGGTTGAGTGTTTTGGCAAAGAGATGAATTGCAAAATGAATGAAGTGTGAATGTCATTGTCAGACTTTGTTTTGCATAATGTTTTTGAGGGACCAAGAAAAGTCCAAATTACGCTTATAATTGCTTTCTGGAAACCTTAATGAGTCTAGAATATGGGCCCAAAATTTCATGAACAGATTCAAAGTATTCTGAATCATATTTAATCAGGAAGGCTAATCGCTCTAATTTGGGAAGACTTGAGGAAAGTTAGGAAGTTGGGGAAAATGTGGCATGCTAGTGTTTAAATTTAATTGATGATTTTTAAGAATGGAAATGTGGTTAGAATTTTTTTTATTTTTTATTTTATGGTGTAAGAATTGTTAGGAAAAATTGGTGGAAAGATTTTAAGGAATGGATTTAATTTATGGATGTAATTTTAAAAGAATAGTGTTTTAGGGATCAAAATATAATTTTATGAAAATAAAGGGGTATGGTCCAAATTTTTAATATGAGAAACATATATCAAAACAAAGTAATATGATATTAAAGCTTTTCAAAAAGAAAAATAAAAAAGGATGTCTTTGTAAAGTCTTGCTAAAAATGGGGTCAAAATGTGATTTAAAAAAAAAGCAGAAAATTTGTAAAAAAAACAAAATTTGATCAAAAACAGTTGCTAAAGCAATCAGAAGTAATATTTTTGACTGGATGGAGAAGACTTAACCCACTTGCAATATTTTGAAGATATTTAAGCTTTTTTAAAATTGTTCATATATATATATAGTAAAACATTTCTATATATAGTCATAATGTTTGGACTAAGCTAATTTTATTACTATGAGGAGGTTATAATTTAATAGAAGTGTAATTACAAAAATTATTATTTTGACTTAGTTATCCTTAGTGCAAGTGGTATAGAGCTAAAGTATGTACTACATTAATAATTAATTAATGGTGTATGTCTAATCTAATATATAGTCATTGATAAAAAAGATAGATATAGTTTCCAAAAATTGTACTTGTATATATATAGTTGAAAATAAGTAAAGTCATCTTAAAAGTCTAAAATTTTGCATTCTCTTTATTATTTTTCTCTAAATGTAAATTCTATAAATATATTGTAACATAGCTTATATTTTTTGCAATATATAGATAATTATTACTATGATGAGGCAAGTTTCTTAAGATGAGAACTAGAAAAATTATAACTTATTACAATGTAGAATTTATTCTTATTTATAACTAGCTCAAGTCGGGACCAAAATTTTTTATGACTACATGATGATTATTCATATATAGAGTATCATTATAGAGAAGTCTTACTGTATATATTTTAAGTTAACGATTTTAGAAGTTAAGTATTTATTTTTAATCTAGTAAAAAAACTTATATCTTTAATAAATTGGAAAAAATAAACTAATAGCAAATGAAAGTAAGTTTTCTTCTAAAAAATAGTATAACTCAAAGTTTTTAAATAATTGGATTAATTTTGAATAATTAATTAATTTGAGTGTAATTTATAAGTGAATTAGATTAAGAGATGATTAGGGTTAATTAAAAATTAACGGAGATTAGCTTAATTAATTAAAAGTTAATGGATAGATTAAGATTTCCTAAGCAAGTTAAGAATGATATTAGGGTAATGTAATTATTCCATAATTAAGCTTAAGTTAGTTTGAGTCTAATTAAAGTACACTCTTAGTTAGGACGCAAATTGAAGACAGGATTGGAACGGTGAGCTTTGGAGCAGAGGATTGAAAACCAGTAAGTAAAATCTCACCTACAACATGGAACATATGCTTACAAGATCTTACGTACAATGTGATTAATTAATGGAACGATAAATGTTTGACTGAATGTTAAGTGATGCATTGACTGTTGTTCATGAGCTGTCTTTTATGTGATTGTTTGCATAAGCTTTTTATAATGTTTTCAAATGCAAATACAAATGGAGACTTTCCAAATTTTAAAGAGCTTTATTTTTTAAAAAGTCTCATACCCGGCCTCCTATCTTATGGCGAGGTTTATCAAGATGAAGAATTGCTTCAGGTGGAGGGGTTAGGGTATCTCCCCGAACTTTCTAGAGGATAGCGCACAACTAGAGTAATGTACACATAGGGTGCCATAGACATAAAATGAATTTCAAAGAATGATCTTCTTTTCATGATCAATTGTGATTGAAGACTGATATGTGTTAAATCGTTTTGTGAGAATAGTTGTACTTGCTGAGCTTTCATTCATGGCTTATGTTTGTGTTATAGGCAATCGAGGTAAGTAGCTGATTACCTGACAGTTGTTGGATTGTTTATGGAGTAGTGTGGTGGCGTTGGATAGATCGAATGGGGATTTGCAACAATAGTTTTGTACTTTGTATTTTTTTTAAACTCTAAACCTCTTTTGATATGATGGGTTTCATATTGTAGTAATGTTTGATGAAATAGGCCATAGTTTGTCCTTATTTTTTTAATTTAGTTTCTAAACCTAAACTCGACACTAGGCTTAACTAGACTTAAATGGTAAGGGATGATTTTTCTAAGATCGATAAAATCTAATTACATTTTAGTCTCAACAAAAAAATTTACTTTCAAAACTAATGTTTAATAAAATCATCAATGTTTAGCAAGAGAGCATGTGAAGTACTTTAAACCTAGCGTATCAAAATTTAAAGAGTTGGGTGTTTTAAGTTGACATCGGTTCAATCATTTTTGAAATAAAAAAAAAATTCTCAAACTTTCCAAGTATAGGTTTTAAGTAGTTTAACGATTGAGACTCTCCTTTAGGTCTCCACAGTTGATATCAAAGTGGTTTTCCTGTCATCCTAATTTCATCTCCGCACAGACACCGGTCAGTTCAGGTAAATAGATAGTTATAGTATTTATATTTATGAGTAATGATTTTTATTTTATTTGTATACACAGTTGTAGTAGTTGTGATAGTCGTGGGAGATTGTACTCTACTAGTGCATATTGACATGATGATGTGATATTATATTAAGAAAATGGCACTACAATGAATGTTGAATGTGAATGAAAGTTAAGAATTTTATTATTGTAAGAATGTGGAAATTGTTTGGCAGTAGACAACATGGTTAGAACTAGGAATAGGGACGAGAAAGATATAAATGAACCAGGAGGAGAGGGCGACTTAGCTAACCTCACCACATTAGTAGTGAATGTTCAACGTAGACTACAAAAATAGGAAGATGATATTCGAACACTCCGACAACAAACCATCAACAGAATGTTGAAGTCAGAGGAGGAGGAGTCCCGCTGCTGCTGCTACTAGAATAGAATGAGGCTTTGCAATTGTATGAGACTTTCAAGTGCATGAAACCTACAGAGTTCGACGGGTCAACTGATCCCATTATTGTTGAAGAATGGCTTAAATCTAATATAGATCATTCTGGATTTCATGAACGTTAATGATCAAAAGAAAGTGAGGTGTGCATTATTTCTGTTTAAGAGAGATGTAAGGTATTGGTGGGAGATAGTGAAAATGCTCAGAGATGTTGCCACTATGACCTGGGGAGAGTTTATCATTCAGGTTAATATGAAATACTATAACCAAGTAGCAATGAGGGCCAAATGGAATGATTTGGTGAATCTAAGATAGGGGTAGATGATGGTGATTGAAACTATATAGAAATAAAATTAGCTGGCCTGACTATGCCCAAGTCTAGTCTGAACTGAAAAAGACATAGTTACTCGGTTATTGGAAGTGTTTTGATTGAAACTTATGGCTCGCATCAAAATGGTGAACACCCACCCACCACAATGGCTAATTGCGTAAAAAGGGCCCTAAGTATTGAATACAAGGTCAATTAGTCGATAGAAAAGTGAGCAAAGTTCTACGAGGTGAAGAAAACCTAGAAAGGACATACTAAGTCAAGACAATAGGCGCCCAAATCGAGTAACAATAAAGCTAACCAAGGTGGTAAAAAAGAAAGCAGGGAAGTAGGAGCAAATGGAAAGGAAATTGTTTTGGACAAAAGCATCCTTAGAATCAGGCTCTGAAAAGATTGCATACAACAATGAGGCCTCCGCTTATCAAAAGTGTAGGAAAGTACACCGCGGAGAATGTAAGCTAGGAACTACTGATTGTTATTTTTGCAAAAACGAGGGATATTTCACAAAAGATTGTTACAAGAAGTGAAATCAGGAGACTAGGATAGTCCCACCAAAGAATTAGGGACAACAATAGCTTCACTTGATGCAGGCTAAAGTTGAGAATGCTCCAGCTGGACAAGGTCAATTAGAAATGATAGAGCAATCAACATGAAATTTCATGTTTACAAAGAATGATGCTAAAGAGGGACAATTCAACGTAGTTATAGGTCATCTTCCTATTGTAGATACCCGAGCTTATGTCTTGATTGATAGTGGGGCAACTCACTCATTTGAATCACGTAAATTTGTTGAACGTGTGACGCATGATATTGATGTAATGAGACAAGGGTTTAGTACGTCTTTTCCCTCCATGGAAATTTTGCTTTCCAGCAATTGGCTACAGGTTGTACCAATGGTTGTCTTTGGAAAAGAGTTGTTTGTGGATTTAGTAATCCTTGATATGCACAACTATGATGTGATTTTGGGAATGGACTATCTCGGAATGTACCACACTATGATCAAATTTTGGAATAAGAAGGTAGCAGTTAGGCCACCGGGTGAAGGAGAATTTGAATACGTCAGAGAAAATGGCAAATGGCCAAAAGCAATGATTTTTACCATTAAGGCAAAGAAGTTATTGGCCAGCAATTGTGTAGGATACTTGGCCAACATCGTGGATTTTTCAAAAGAAGAAAAGCTAAAGATGGACAATGTGGCAGTAGTATAGAACTTCGTGGAGGTATTTTTAAAGGAGTTACCTGGTTTCCACCAGATTGGGCTACTGCATGTGAGATAGAATTGGACGGCACCAATATTTATAGTTACGGCACACTATCACAGGGCTCTAGTTGAACTTAAGGAGCTATAGACACAGCTATAGGAATTATTAGACAGGGGTTTTATATGCCCAACCTACTCACCATGGAGCATAAAAGTATTGTTTGTGATGAAGAAAGATGGGTGCATGAGAATGTGCATAGATTACCGCGAGCTTAACAAAGTGACAATCAAGAACAAGTATATGTTACCAAGGATAGACCATTTATTCGATTAGTTGAAAGGAGCCATTGATTTCTCAAAGATTAATTTGCGCTTAGGATATCACCAGTTGAAGATTAATGAAAATGACATTCCCAAGACTGCCTTCAAAACCAGATAGGGCATTATGAGTTCTTAGCGTTGCCCTTTGGGTTAAAAAATGCACCTACGACATTCATGGACATGATGAACCGGATAATCAAACATTATCTGGATAAGTTCATTATCATGTTCATTGATGATATATTGACATACTTGAGAAATCAGGAGGAAGATGAAAATCACCTTACAGGCTTTGAAAGAACATCATCTCTAGACCAAATTCTCCAAGTGCAAATTTTGGATAGATAGAGTCCAATTTCTGGGACATGTGATTTCGAAGGAAGGAGTTTCGGTGGATCCCTCCAAAGTCAAGCCATTAAGCAAATGGCCTATGCCAACTAGTGTGACAGAAGTCAAAAGTTTCCTTGGTTTGGCAGGGTATTACCGACACTTCGTCAAAGGATTCTCAAGTATTTCTGCACCTCTTACAATCCTAAAATGGAAAGGGAAGAAGAATATGAATGGATGGAAAAATGTGAACAAAGCGTTCAAGAGCTAAAAAGGACATTAACTAGCACACTAGTCCTTAAAATTCCAGACAGCGAGGAAGGGTATTAGATTTACAGTGATGTATTGAAAGTAGTGCTGGGAGCAATTTTAATGCAAAACGGGAAAGTGATAGCCTATTATAAACCCTGGGATTTTTCCAATCTCGGAACTCAATGATTGTCATTTATTTTTATTAAATGACAAGTATTTGATGAATGAAATGTGTGTTTAATTAGCACAATTATGAATTTATTGATGACTGGTTTAAATTGAACCCTAATTTATTATTAGAGCGTTTAAGTAAAACTTCTCCATAGAAATGGAAATTCAGATAATTAAATAATCCAGATATATTCCAAAAGAATGATCGAGGAAAATGTACTAGATAGAATATCACTTGATATACGCAACAAATTTAATGAAAATGGAAAGTTTATAAAGTAAGGAAAATAGCGTAAATTATACACTAATTACCAAGATTAGTGCAAACCAACAAATTTTTCACAAAATGTAGATGTAAAAAAGATGGATTAGTTATTAGTGTAATTACTTTACACTAATTAATATTATCATAAGAAATTAAAAAAATGGTATAACATGTAAAACATGAAATTGTGTTATTTAGTAAAAATAAATGAAGGGATTTTACAGGAGTTAAATTGGAAATAAACACTTAGGGAAGAGAGAGAGAGAGAGAGAGAGAGAGAGCATGGACCTGGGTTGCAATTTTTGTTAAGGGACCAAACTGTAATTTTGGCTATGATTTTTAAAAGCAACAAAATTAAACGTATTAGCTACGGAAGAGGGAAGATTTGAGGTGTTAATGGAGGTGATAATAGGAACCTTTGGGTTTCAAAAATAGTACACAACATGCCTATATAAGGGGATTAGAGTAGAGGTATTAAAGGAGGAAAAATCAAGAAGAGAATCGAGATAGATAGGAAGGAAAGGAGATGCAACCGGCGACTAAGCTCGACGTACACAGTAAGTCACATTTCTCTCTTTCATTTTCATTTTAGTTCGTTATAGTAAATAGAAGGTAGAGGGGTGATTAGCACGGTTAAAACACGTCGGGAAATAAGGGGTTTATTGGCCATGAAAAATGATAGTCGGTGACCTTAAGGATATGAGTTGTCGAACTCCATTCGTGTCAGCCCAATGTCGACCAATCCTGATCAATGGCCAGAACCACGTGACCCAGCTGGCAGCGAACGGTTAGCTGGCAGTTTTAACTGACTGGTTTTAAAAAATAAAAAAAAAATGGAATTGGGGGAATCGGACCAAGCCTATTGGGTTGTAGATAACAACATGTGACGACCCGATTTTACTAGAACTTTTACTATCAAACTCAATCAAAATCAGAGTAATTTTTTTAAAAAAAATTATGCTTTGGTTTTCGAAATTACTTGGCTTATTAAAAACTTATTTTGTAGATTTTATGCAATTCATAACATTGAAAAACATCTTCTTTTGTTTTGGGGAAAACATTACCATCCTTAAAATTGGGCTCTGTGTACGTACCCAAGAGGTGTAACCAAAAGATTTGGGGGATCTTATTGGAAACTGCTCCGGTTTAATCTTAAAACCTAATCTTAAATATTATATTAGGCTCGTAATAGTTTGAGTACAATCTTAAATAATTCTTAAATCTTAAATCTTAAATATGCCTCCAAATGTAGAATGCTGGGTATGCCACTTACATTTTAAAAGTCTTTTTCATAAATTAAAATTTCTAGCATTAATAATAATTTAGATTCTTTGGCACCTAAGAAATTTGAGCACAATTTAAATAAAGATACACTTATGGGAAAGCTTTCTTAAAAGCATGTATTCTTTAATGCACAACGATATAATTCTTGCAACTTAAAAATCATGTCCATGTCATATAGAAGACACATATCAATAGTTGTATAACGCATCTTCAACATTTTCATGGCATAGCAAATACAACACAGTTCAACTTAGAATACTCATCTAATACATCAATTGCAACACAATCCATCTTAAATAACACATCGTTCATATATCAATCATACTTGTACTTAAACACATTCATTTTAGCATACAACATGCATATTGAACATATTTTTTGAAAAGGTTTTGTTCTATGTGTGTAGATCGAGTTCCGTAAACTAAAGGAGATTATTTAGAGCACAACAAAAAGGTAAGTACATACCTTATGTTGATCAAAAAGGGGCTTGGACCCTCTACAATATATATGTTTATGGAAAGAAGAAAAAAAAGGATAATAATAATAATAAAAAAACAATAAAATTATATTTGATAAAATAAAAAGAAAATAGAAAAATAGTTATAATGTTAATGAAGTAAAATAATGAGAACCGTTTTGATAAAAGGAATGCTATTGTTTATATTTTGATTTTTTTTATAATATTAAAAGAAATAATAAAAAATTAGTTATATTAGTAATATTTAATAAAATGGGATTAAATAAAATAAACTTTGGGAGTAAATGTTTAAACCAAATAGATAATTCAAATTTGGTACCATGAAATGAGTTAAAATTAAATGGTAGTAAATATTAATTGAGGATTTATTTTAAATATTAGTTGTTAATTAGTAATAATTGCAATTAGGATAAAATAATGAATAAGACCAACTAATTGGAAACTGTTGGTCCGTAAGGCTAACCAAGAAGGGGGTGAATTGGTTATCTAGAAAACTTAGAAAATTTTTCGTTTAATTTAGAAAACCAAAAACTTCCTTATTTAAGCAATTTAAATGTAAATGCGGAAACTTAAAGCGTTA
>WUAT03305945.1:0-10791 GCA_010015005.3 Ulmus americana | reverse complement strand
AAATAAGGTGTATTTATTATTATAACATATTTGTAATATGTTATACTTGAGTACAATTTACACTCAAGTATAGTATATTGTAAATATGTTATAGATTTTAGTATTTTATTAAAAAAAATTTTTTTTATCATATTACAAAATATAAAATTATCATAATTATTTAGCATTACATTATAAATGCTATTATCTCTTTTGTTGTGTGGCTCTCCCATTCCCATCCTCTCTTCCTCCTTCAGTTCGCTCTGATACTGAGGAGTGGTTTTTGTTGTAATGGCTTTGTCTTTTTGTTTGTTTTAATGCATCGTTTGTTACAAAAAAAAAAAAAAAAAAAGTCCCACGTGGGTCCGCGTTAAATTAAGCTATTACTCTTTAATAAATAAACAAATAAATAAAATTCAAACAAGATAAATTTAACAATAGAAAGTCCGTTCCCGAGACCGAGAGACGTCTAAAAAAGTAACCATCATCGTTCATCATTCCCGAGTTTGAGTTCTGATTAGGTCACCGGCGACTTTCTCACAAACCTCCGAAACCGGTGACCCATCTCTGAAACTTCTCTCGTTTCAGCTGAAGAAGAAGGTAATTGATCTCTCTTTATAAAACTTTTTCTTATCTAATTTCTATAAACAAATCGAATTTTCTCAGTTTTTTAGTCTGACCAGATCGATCGGAGCTCAATTTTCGTTAATTTTTTCTCTCACAGGTGAATCGTAAATTAGGTTTTGGTGTTTTGGAATTTTGCGGACGAGATGTGCCGCCAAAATTCTTGTGCGCCTTTGTCTGCGGAGGAAGCAGTGGCAGTGGAAGATAATCTTCTTGTGTATTGCAAGCCAGTCGAGCTTTACAATATTCTTCGGAGCCGTGCCCAACACAATGTGAGACACGCTTTTTTGTTCAAGGAATTTTTGGAATTTTACATAAACATTGCTATAAGTTTTGTGAAATTATAATTGGTTCAGAATTTGGATGGTATTATTTGGTTAATTTTGTTATTGTGTATTGAAATTTGCGTTTGAGTCATTATTTGAGTTTTGAAACAAACGGGATTGCCATCGAAGATTGTATAATGTATAATTTGGATGTTTCTGAGGTGTAAGAGTGTTTAATTTATTATTTTTTGTTATGAACAATGATTGTGTGAGATGGAGAAGGCCTAATGCAGCCTTCATTGCGCTTGTGTAGTCAGATTGTCATTTATTTATAGGATATACAATTTTCTTTAACTGGGTAGTTTATTTTGAATTAGATAAACGTGGAAGCAATAATGTTTCCTCTAAGGAAGAAAGAGGGAGGAGTTTTGAGCACATGGGAGATGGAATTGGGAGAAAATGAGGGTTGAGGATGTAAAGTTGTGTTGATAGGATTAGCGGGTTGTATTAATTTATTCATAATTGTTGTTGAATTTTGTTTTTGAAAGTTATAAGTTGGTTTCTTTTCAGAAAGAAAATTCAGCTTTAGATTGGCCTTTGGGTCTCACATAAAATAAATAAAGAGTGTTTGGTCTTAATTATCGGTACATTAGATCATCTATTGCAGTATTACTCATTGGTTCTTATTTGTTTAGGCATGTAAATATGTGTGGTGTGTTTTAGTATCACCTTCTGTTCATTTTCATGTTGATGTTTATCAGATGACATTGTTTCTCATATGATGTTGGCCATTGAACTCCAAATTCTTTTAATGTTGTGTTCTATACTTTGGATTTCCATTGGTAATTAGAATTAGAGGCTTATAGTTTTGAGTTTATATAGGATATTTCTAATTGCTATTTTAACATTTTCTGTTTTGTAGCCTTCATTTCTTCCAAGATGTTTGCATTACAAAATTAAAGCAATGCATACAAAAAGGTATTAGCTTATCTCTTAATGTGTAATTTTTTAGTAACTGAAATAACTAATACACTTTTGTGATTATGACATTTCTTTTATATTTAGTATTGTGATTTTCTCTTTCAATTTTGGCAAGCTTACTAGACTGGAGGTTAGTCTGAAATAAATAAATAAATGAATCAAATCCACTTGAATCAGTTTGTTTAAAGAGACTTAACTCTTCAATCTAATTAGATTTTTTTGTTGTTGACTGAAGGCCATGTTATGCTTTTAATTCACGGGTATAGATTATGCATTTAATTTTTTCTTTGCATTGATATGCCTTAATAACGATGAATGAACCGCCCAAACATGAGAATGAACAGAATTTACTTATAAAAGAAGTTATAGCTAAATAGAACATCACCATCACTATTTCTTTTGACATTAGCTTGGCGTAGACTGTTTGGTTTTAGAGCTTATGTCTAACAAGCCAGTTGAAGTAAACCAAATTTTCCTAGTGATAGCTTTATCCTTCATGTTTTTTAGTGATTTTTTGTATGTATGCTGATTGCTAATTGGGTGTTAACATATTTGACTGCATATTCATGATAGGCTGAGGGCTGGAACTGTAATATTCAATTACAAGGACTGCAACAATGTTTCAAGAGAGACCGAAGGTATGATTAATTCCTCAGACTTCCAAAACTTTAACATATATTCTTCTCTGCATTTTGACATTTCTTAAACTTGTGCACGCAAGTGTAGCCAAACTAAATATTTTTACTTATATGTGATCTTCATATACTTTTTCTTTCTTGATGATTTTCTTGTAGTTACTGATGGTTAAAAATTTCTTTTAGTCATTTAGTGAATGCTGGATAATGGGAGTTTCGATTGCCAATCCTGGGTAAAAATAGGTGGAGGGTTCAATTGCTGATATTGTCATAAAAATATGATTTGACTTTATGTAAAATTAATTAAGTTTATGTTTTGTTTCATAACTGGTTTCCCATTATTTCTCAAGTATAAGGAGTAGGGGTGAAAACCGATCCAATCCAACTTATTTTTAACACATCCAATCCAATCCATCCTTAATTGGATTTCTAATTTTTGGATCCGATCCAATCCAATAGTAGATAAAAATTCAATCCAATTCAATTAAGTGTTTTCAAATTCAAATCAAATCTGATTAACGTAAAAAAAATACAAATATTTATCCAAATTAAGTGTTCTACACATAATTTAGTATATAAAATTTACATTACCCTAAAGTAAACTATATATAATAAAATATTAGTTATAAAGTTCACACTATAATTAAGTCATAATACATTATTTGACAATTAATTGTGAAGTTTGTGAAAAGAAAAACTTATCAATTTATTCTTTTTGTTTATTTTGATTTCAATAATGATTTTGAAGTATTAAAGAAAATATATATATATTTTCTTCATATAATTACAAATTATTAGCTAAGTTGTGTACAAAACATATATTTTTTTTATCACTATTTAGATATATTTTACTAGTTAATTAAGTATAAACATGTGATATAAATTTATTTATTTTTAATTAATATATAGGGATTGGATTTGATTTGATTGGATTGGATTTTGGTATATGAAATCCAAGTCTAATCCAATCCAATTAGAAATCAACTTTTCAAATCCAATCCAATCCAATTGAGTTTGAATATCCAATCTCAATTGGATTGGATTTGATCGGTTGGATATTCAATTAGATTGAATTGGACTTGGCGAATGAGTCAAATAATGTTTCCTGTATGATAGAGTTTTCGTGGTGGTGAAGTTGATGATATCCAATTAGATTGGACTTGGCGAATGAGTCAAATAATGTTTCCTGTATGATAGAGTTTTCGTGGTGGTGAAGTTGATGAGCTGCTTGAAGCAATGAGAATCCCTTCTAGAGAATTCTCATATAAGAGCCTGTAAATTAGTTTTTTAAGTTTTTTTCTCTCTTTCTTTCTCTACATTGCTGTTTCCTTCTTCTTGTCATGTGCTTGTTCTCCTTCATCCGTTTTTATTCTTTTGCCTTCACTTTCTATTTATCTGGATGTTGCCAGATGTTTAGACCAAGTTTGTTTAGGAAGGAGATGAATAGATTTTGTGACTCTTTATGTGACTTTTTTTTATCTCTTCCAAAATATGACTTGGAAGGGACCAGCAATAAAAAAAAATAGCTTGGTTCAAGTGTTAGAACTACTCAGCTACCTGATCCACACGCAGCCTGTTTGCACTGAACTGCTTGGTTTTTTCTATCATTTTTGCTTGTGGGTGGGTTGTGCATTGGATTAAGTGGTCCATTTGTGTCCTAGCTTTTATGTCTTGTCTTCCAACTCATTATAACCTGATCAGCTGTATTCAGAAAATACGTAGCTCAAAGGGAAAATTTAGGGTGTCAAATGTTTAATGTGTAGGAATTATTGAACACACCTAACCAATGGGCTATATATATTCTAGCACCCCATTCATTTCACCATACAAATTGGGTTTCCATAGATGGCTTGATTGAAACTAAATTAGTTAAATTTTAATAGGTTTTTTAACTCATTTATCCCGATATGCTAATTCAACATGTGATGAACTAAAAGTTGGGCCTGAAGTCTATCTTCGATCCAGATTGTTGCGAACGAAAGGCCTGAGCTTGGCCCAAGAGAACTTGAACTACCGAACCCAACCGGTGTACAGCCCTAGATTTTGTTTGAATTTGGTAGGTGCAGCCCTAGGTGTATATGACCTTAGATTTTAGTTGAAGTCGGGGTGCAATCATAGGTTTTTATGACCACAGATTTTGTGGAATTCTTTGATAGTTTCTCTGTTTGAAGTAAAAAGCAACTATTGCAGTCTCCTTCCTCTTTGAAATAGTTAGTTTTCATTGTTGATTTCTTATTTGCACTCTTATGTGTGGAATTCCCTATACTTAGGCTCTTTTCTTTATGATTTGCACTTATATTTAGCAGAATTTGATTTTCGGATGTTAACATGTTATCTGTTTTTCTAATGTTTTCATTTATTTGCACATTGTATTGACCAACATGGTTGGCTTTTCAGTTCAGTATCATTTTTATTCTAACTGTTATGTGTTTATGTTTCGATGTACAGTTACTGAAGACTTCTCTTGTCCATTTTGCTTGATGCATTGTGCAAGCTTTAAGGTATTGAATAATAATGATGGGTCTTCCTTTGAAATATCCAGTTTCACCAGAGGTTGTGGGGATAAAGGAGGCTAGCTGTATTCATAGTGCACATGCTTTTTGATTTGGCTGGGTGCTACATAAAATTTTTACCTTTCTTTTAATGATATTTAGGAAGTGATAGGACTTGATATGGATTTCTGCCGGAAATATTTGTTCCCGTATCCTAAAGTCATTTATGTTGATTTCTAGTTTTAGTTTGTCCAATTCACTCTAGCTTAAACATGAAGAGACTTGGCAATTATCAGCTCTTTAAATGTTTAAATTTTAGTAACCTATGTTTCTAGAAGAACACTCGTCTTTTGACTATTGTCATTCATTATAATATATTCAGTTACTTTTGTGCTGTTCCCTTGTTTATTTCCATGGTATTATTAATTGTTTAGCTACTTATAAAAACTTATATTTTTCTTATAGGGTCTGCGTTGTCACTTGCTGTCTTCCCATGACCTGTTCAACTTTGATTTTTGGGTTGGTAATTTATAATATCAAGTCTCTGCTTTTTCAGTATTTTTGGAAAGGTTACTCAAAAAACATTTATTTTGTAGGTGACTGAAGAGTATCAGGCAGTGAACATTTCTGTGAATATTGATATATTATCTGAGGTCAGATGATAATTTGTTTTATTAGAAAGTATCTGAGAACTTTTTGTCCCATTAAAATTTCTCATCCTTTCTTGGTAATATGCTTGCATGCAGACTATAGCAGAGAGATCAGTGCCACAACTGCAACCACTCTTCTTCTGGTCGGTTTCAACTCTCTGGGTACAACTTACTGCTTTGGTTGATATCCTGTATGTTTTATTTTGGGAGAATACTTAGAGTTTCAAAAGGTGAAACAAATTGTTTGTGCAGCTCAAGGCCAAGAAAGCGTCAACCAAAGAACCTTGATCAGAAGCATGTTAATGTGCAATTTTTAGAATTGGACTCATCGAGACTAGCTAGTGAAGGCACACTCATGGCTCTTAACAATACTGGTAGAATTCAAATTTTGTTACCTATCTCTCAACTCATGTGCTCTTCTTTTGTTATATGGCTTTTGTTGAAAAACTGAAATGTAGATTCATGCTCTATTTTATAAAGGTGAACAGAGTTTGAAGTCATTTCCTAGTGATAAAAATATGGAGAATGGGACACATGGACAAGACAACTTTGGACCTGATTGTCTTCATTCCGTTGAGTATACTGAAAATGCATTGGGTATTACAATTCCCATGGCCCAACCTTGTCTTGAACTTGATTCTGTAAAACCACCTTCTGGAAGTGATCTTTCTCTTTCTTCCAAAACTAAGAAGACAACCACTGAGCGATCGGACCCCAAAAAGTATGTCAAGAGATGCTATGTTTTGTATTATATTCCAGTCTTTTTGGCTTTATATATATATATATATATTTTTCGGATACTTGTCTTGAAAATATTTGCTGCCTGCCTAGTCTTTCTATTAGTTTTGTACTGTCAAGTTGCTGACTTGTGTTACAAATAGACCAAGGTGCCTCTCCGAGCTATAAAACCGTTCCACTGGGTGAAAGTCCGGTTTATTTCTGCAATAACTGGAACAGTTTTAGATTAAACTTAGTAATAAAAAGGAAAAATTTATTATATTATCATAGTACCTCTTGACAACAAGGGTCCTTGCTGCCTTGATATGTTTAGAAAAGTATAGAATCCTACTAGCAGGACTAGTTCAAGAAAACATCTGTCTAATACTTAGAAATTGAATTGCTTCAGAAGTTTGATGCCTCGTAATTGTTCTGGAAAGTCTCTGCATTTTGTAATTTCCACTTTGTTTTGTTTAGACATCATTTGTAATTAAGTTCTGCTTATTTTATTAATATAGAAATTTTTGGATGGGTTTAACCGAGAAGTACCAAAATTTTGCTTCCACAACTTTCTGTTTACTATTTTTAAGAATGTCTAGTTTGTTGGCTGGCTGATGTTATATTTTTTTAACTTTCTTTTGCCAGCCGTTTGCTTCTGCAGAAACGACAATTCTATCACTCTCACAGAGTGCAGGTAATTAGCAATCTTTTAACCTGTTTGAGAATATCTTGTCTCTGCAATGTTTTATATTTGTTATTTTTATTTTGTACCCACAAAATGCTTCTTTCCCTTTTGCAAGTAAGATCTTGCACAAAATATCTGTTGTGCACTCACAGAGCCTTGTAGTATCTTTTTTAATTATTTAATTTATTTTACTCGTCATGACCAATAATATTTTTAAAATGTGATCTTTGTTTTTAAATGAAGCCAATGGCACTGGAGCAAGTGCTATCAGATCGGGATAGTGAGGATGAAGTTGATGATGAGATTGCTGACCTAGAAGATAAAAGGGTATGTTTGATGATTATGCAGGATTCTTTTGCATCCTTGATTGAGATACTTTTAAGCAATGATATATGTTTTCCTGACACGCACTTGTGCATTTGTCTATTCTACTGAACATTTAAAGGGAAGAACTGCCTGGTTATCCATTTGCAATTGGAATATAAAATATTTTATTTATGCTTGTTGAGTGCCAAAGCTATGCAGTAGGAAGGACATGACTTGTGGCTATTAATCCACTTGTCGGGAAAACTAAATAAAAAAGATGAATAATGAAGAAAACTAATCTCTTTCGCCTAATTTTATTTTAGGACTATAGAGGACATTTTTCTTCATTAGTTCAGGCAGATCAAAAACTTTGAACAGTGTCAGCATATCAATTTCATTTCTGCTTATCTTTCAGACGGAAATTTCCCAGGATTCTCTTTATGAGGAAAACAAAGAAAGGCCCGTGATTTTCATGTGTTGGAATTTTTTGTTAGTTGTTTGACTTTACCCTCCATCACAGCCCATCCCCCTTACAAGTTGGAACTTGAACTCATTTGTTTACTAGTTACGACTTTCTATTGTTACTTTTTTTTTTTTAGGTTAATGGAAAGGTGAAGAAAATTCCATGTAGGAATGTTTTGTTAATAATAGTATATCTGACCTGGTTGCATATTTGAGCTCAACTGCTCAAGTGGCACTTTCAAATGATATATTATATTCCCTAGTAATAAAACAAAAGAAGATATTATGTTATACTCAAAAAATTGAAAACTAAAATCAGTGTATTATGTCTGTTATTTTCCAGATGCTTGAAGATTTTGTCGACGTTAGCCCTGGTGAAAAGCGGCTAATGCAACTTTGGAACTCCTTTGTGAGAAAGCAAAGGTAACTATCTCTTGACACTTGGGCTTTCAGCTTTCGCATTCTTTTTTCAATTTATAGTTCTTTATTACTTTGTGGTTTTTTTTTCCTCTACCACTCTTTTCTGTTTTTCTTGGCTGTCAACCAGTGAAAGAAAAAGGGTGGCATTTTCAGTCAACAAATACAGTTAAGTACTTTCTACTGTATTTCTTTTTGAAATTTATACTTATTTTCTTAAAAATTCCGACAGGGTGCTAGCTGACGGTCATATCCCATGGGCATGTGAAGCATTCTCGAAAGTTCATGGAAAGGAGCTGCTCTCCTCCCAATCTCTTTTCTGGTATCATTCTCGCTTTTTTGCACTAATCCTTTGACTTCTTGCATTTCAAATTTGTCAGCTATTATCTACAGTCTACAAAAATCAAAATAATCTTCAACTGTGAACTTGTTGAATTGGAAACATGAAAGTTTGTATGCTTCTTTTTGTATTGGGATTTATAAATCATCAGAGGCTTTTCTGATGTCTTTCGTACTGTAACTTTATGGTCGATCAGTTTGTTCCTGACAAATTAGTGTGAAGTCATACTCAAAACATTTGGTATGCTAGTATATATGTGTGTGTACATATATATATATCTATTTTTCTAAAATTGAAATGGTTGAAATGGTCTTGGCTCAGGTGTTGGAGATTATTCATGGTTAAACTCTGGAATCATGGTCTTCTTGATGCCAGCACCATGAACAACTGCAACATAATTCTTGAAGGATTCAGGGATAAGGCACCAGATCCAATGGTGGTCCCTAAAGATGATTAATTTCTTCGGCTTCGATGATTAAGATCGAAAAATTCGAGTTAGTTGATAAGCTAATTTTTCATTCAGTATAGTAGGAAATGGGAGGCATCCATTGCAATGCTGTGTTTTAGTTGTTATGGCTTACTCGGAGGAAGTCTGGCTTTCTATTCGGCCAATTCTTAGCTAATAACGACTTTTGGCTCTTTCAATTCTATTATGATATTCTAAACAGCAATTTATGATAACCAATTTGATTTGCTTTTCTTTAGTCATTCTTATCTTTCATTTATTCCTTTTTCTGCTTTATTTGCTTAGATAAAAGGAAGGTTGGTTTGAACTTTGAAGTTATAATTTAATTGACTGGGATTTTCTGTTTAGGGGACTAGACTATTAAGCAAAATAACCACAATTTCACACGAGGAACTCGAGTTTCCTGCCAACCTAAGACCTCCACGGAGTTTATTTTAACCAAACACAGAAACTCCTCCAACGGGAAACAACAAAAACAAAAAAGTGCACAAATAAAGGTACACAACTACCAAAATTCTAAAACAGACCAAGTTTTTAGAGGTTAATTAAGTAAAATAAAAATAAAATGAGGTTATTGTATACTTACACATTCTATCCCTGTTAGGAGCCTTCGCAGCATCCCCTTGTTTGCGTAGGTTCTTTTGAGTTGCTACGAATGGCATTTCTGCCATTTCCCTTCCATGAATTCTATATACAATCACATGAACAAATTAAAAAGTGTTATAAATTAAAGTTTATATTATAATTGTTATTGTGTATATATTGTCATTCAGATATCAATAGTGAATTTTTTATTTTATTTGTTGAATATATCAATGGGGATTAATAGAGGTGGAATCTGAAAATGGGATTGAGGAGCTTGGAGAGATTAGAAAAGAGGAAGAAGAAATTAAAAAAAGAGTTTTCTTTAGCATAAATGGTCCCAAAAGTATGATGGAATTTATATTTTGGTCCGGACTTTATCTTAATTTTAATTTTAAAATTTTTTAAGCTATTAAAATTAAGATTTTTTGCACAAATGGTCCCATTAGTTTGCGCTTTGGCGGAAAGTTGCAATTTAGTCCCGACTCTTTAAATATAGCAAATCTAATTATTAGCTTCTGAAATTTGTTCTAGTGTTAGTCCTTTTCGTCAATAAAGCTAGCGTCTGTTTGCAGGTGCCACGTGTTGGTATCTCACTGCAACACGTGTCCCAAGTTCCAATTTAGTCCCGACTCTTTAAACATAACAAATCTAATTATTAACTTCTGAAATTTGTTGTAATGTTAGTCCTTTTTGTCAATAAAGCTAGGGCCTATTTGCAAGTGCAACTTGTTGATATCTCACTGCAACACGTGTCCCCATAGAACCCACTTTGGTCGATATTTTAAGCAAGTAAAAACATAAATTAAAATATATATATCATCTTCTTTCTTTTTTTTTTTTTCTTCTGTCTACCGAGTCCTCTCCATTAATGGACTGCCACCCATAAGCAATTGTCTCTGCAACAAGTAAATTCACATTAAACCACAATTTCATTCCAAGTCTTTCTTCTAAGCAACATTACTAGTGAAGAATTCTAACTACATCATACAAGCTCTCAGATTTTGATTTTGATTTTGATTTTTCAATAAAATCAGCACATAACATTGACAAATTTGATAAAGTTAGTATATGAAGTAATTCCTAAAATGATTAATAACCAACAAATTATTTCCAAGAGATCACATCTTGGTCGGGACAGAAAATACTCTTCTCTCATTGTGAGAGAAAGATCTGTAGATCATTCATA
>WUAT03305944.1:0-17871 GCA_010015005.3 Ulmus americana | reverse complement strand
GACATCAATACAACAATCATATTCATAATTATTTTACGAATTGAATACATTAATACAGGTACAACATAGCCGTAAAATAATTCCCTTAAATAGTTGTTTTATTAGCAAAACTAATGACATGGATTTTTGGGGTCTCACATAAAAGGGCCGTGATATTGAACCCAACCGTAGTATGATGTGACGTTGAGCCAGTTAACCTTTTACAGAGTAAGAAGGTCAATACAGATTTTTGCCCATATAGTTCCCATCTCAATAATTACTCGCTGCTCTAACTTGTTCCACCGTAAATTGAACAAATAATAACCAATCCAGAAACATTCATCGTCTCCAACCACCTAGATAAACTTCATAATGTCAACATACATACATAACAATGAAGACACAAACCCATTCAACTTAACACTTACTTTTTACACATACACCAAATGATGGCATTTCGTGTTAACCTCTAAAAATCAACTAATTCACAAACTCACCTGAGATAACATGTTCATGACATCGCTTAGACTCTTCATGAACTTCATAACATACACTGATTAGTCCACACCATACCTCTGTTGAGGAATATTGCAACCATGCCTAAACTCAAACCGGGTGAAACTAAAATTATCACCATATACTTCTCCAAATTTTTTGTTCACCAACATAGACAATGTTCGTACATGTTCCCAATAATGCAACAAATGATGTAAATTAATTTGCTTACCATTGTACTAATATCATCAACTCTCTTAGCCTTTAAACTATCACTCATGTAGGAATCCAAAATCTCAGTGATCGTTTCGTGGATTCAATCACAACCAACAACCAATGGTTACTAAAAGCAACCATCAATGGGACATCAATTTGCAACCACTAGCACCAACATTATATTTCATGAAAATGGCTAAAACATGTTATAACCACAAACAATATGCTCAAATAACTAACCACAACACTTACAATTTCGCATTCAGTTGCCAAACCAAAATACATATCACGCAGTTTCACATCCCAAGCGTTTTCTCGCTGAGTCCTTCCCTCTTGACTTAGGTACCTACATGCCATTATATGAAACAAACAACATTACCTTATCCTTTATTACAACACAAACAATGTACCAAATTCCAACTATAAAATTACTAATCCACCTACATAAACTCTTGTTGTTAGGAACCAAATAGTGTGCCTCTTTGCATGCATATAGAGTGAGCATTTGAGCATAAGCTGAAATGACCTAATTACTAGAAGGAAAAAAAAATCCAAAAAAAAAAAGAAAGAAAAAAATACTCATCTCCTAATTACCAGAATTTAACTAGCTACAAACAATAAAGAAAAATACTTCAACTATGTATATGCTGCAATTAAAACTCTACATTGTATGGTAACTTACTATAGCTTGCATTGCTCACTTGGGTGTAAGACTACAAACATCAAACCTATCTAATGTCAACCTCCAAATCTTCCCTGTCAATAATGATAGCCACTAATTACCATAAAAACAATTTCTATACAAATAACAAATTATCGAACACATCACCCTCTAAATCAAACTTATTTACCTGTAAAGGAGCTTGGCATCAAATACATAAATGGCAAACTACACAGTAACTGGGTGTGCACTAGCACTTAAGTAAAATGGCACAACTCTACGGCCACCAAAGTTCAACTACTTGTACAAAACCTTAGCACTGCCTAATGGAATAGTAACATGAGTTGGAACAAACAAATCCACAAGGTCCACATCTTCTTTGTACTAACATTCATCATCATCTTCACAATGGCAATGTAGAATCAAATCGCGCAATTGTTGTTCAAGACCTTGAGTACCTTCACCCACATCATATGTTCTAAGTTGTTTATTATAACCAATCCTTAAATCACAAATATTATCAAAGCAAAATTTCCTATTAACAAAGTTTTTCCCAATACCAGAACTTTTATCCCCCACAATTGTATTAGCTTCATTATTCCGCTATATCTTTAACATTATACCACCACAAAAAGACATTTGTATCACACCACAATACTATATAAATCACAACTACATATCAACTTCTACCATTGTATGCATCCCCAAAATAATTTACCTTTAAACCATTTTCACCACTTCAAGCAAAATTTAAAACTAAATTTCAAAGGATATACAAACAAACAAATTTTTAATATCACACACTCTCCAAATTTAAACCATTTTTCTCAAATATTTTCTAAATCCATCAAAATAATATCCACTTTAAAACCATGAACACTGCTTCAAGTAAATTTTAAATTCCAACCCAAAATAAAGATACAAAATTTCCTCTTTACTATTATGGATTCTCGAATTTAAACCCTTTCTAAAGAAAAAAAAAATTCACCCAAATTTTAAACATATAGAGTAATTCCAAACAGAGTTCCTACCTCACATTCATCAACTAAATTTACTAGAAAGTCCTCTTTTAACACAACCAAGAAGAACACAATCATGATACACAACAAAAAACTTTAAAATAAATCACAATCGCACTAATCGAATCGATTTAACTCTTTCTCCAGGTCCATATCCTCCGACAAAAATTGATTCCCTTTTTTTGCCTTCTATCTTTCAACACAAAACAAGAGCAAGAAAACAAAGAGTAGGAAAACAAAGTCAATAACACAACAAACAACTCTGTACTTAGAAGACTTCCCAACCCTAACTCATTCTAAATAACATAAACCACACATATACATTGCTAAGCCTTTATATAGCACCGAACTCGACAATGACTCACTGTTCATCCATTCACAGAGCCCATCCACTCTTATGTTCATCTAGTTACTCACATCTACTCCTCATACTTTATATTATTCTGCAGTACCAAACTTTACCTACCGGTGGGACACACCCACTTATTAAGGGATTCAAAACAACACTTTTAGCCTCGACAGTACTGGGAATCAACAAGTTACCCCCAAACCGCTAAACAACATGTGTCCACAACAGAGCCCATATAAATTGTATTGACGGCTTAAAAATAGTTTCATTATCATTTCATTATTAATGAGTTCAGTGCTGTAGAACAAACCTTTTTTTCTTTTTTTAATAGTAATGTTATTGAACATTTAATTATTATTTTTTAAAATTAATATGGGGTAATATTGTCATTTGCAGATAATTTTCTCTTTAAAATGTAATAAAATTGAATCTTATACTTTTAAACATTTTTTTTGTTTTGCTTCAAATGCAAAGTAGTACAACAACGTATTTTACTATTAAAAACTATAATTTTAATTTTATTTTAAATGCAATACATTAGTTATCTTTAAACAATAAAACATTAAAATACTAGCTGATTAAATTGAGATAAGAATACTTCACCGAACAGCTTCGGCAACAAAAACTGAATCAAAGAGTATTTAAAAATTAAATATGGAGTAGGAATTTTAGGTAAAACTATGTTAGACTTTTCTTTCAAAGTTGAGCATTTTAGCCCAGATTCCTCAAAAACCGGAATAAAGTACCGCTCAGAGCAGCGCTTTCGAACAGACTAAGGACAAAACTGTCCATAATGTACAACCTCCGAACAACTTAGCATAAACGCAACTGCAGAGAATAATATATATTTAAGCATTGACTTATTTAAAAAAAAAAAAAAAAAAGCTAGCAAATAGCTCAATTTTGAATGTGTCTACAACTTTTGCATCGGAATGATCAGTGAAGAAGCGAGTGGATACAAAAATTCTTATAACCAAACAAACTTTCATAAAATTCCCAGTTTCTAAGCTCAATCGCCATGTTCGCCAAGCGCTTCTTGCACAAGAAAGCCCTTCATCACTCTCAGGTACACCTTCTTCTCTTTGCTGCTTTTTCGTTTCTTCGATTTCGTCTCCTTCTCTTCTAACAAATTTTGTAATTTTTGATAATGGAGATGATCTAAGGTTCGTTTGGATACCTCTTTCGTATAATCTGTCAGAAGTTGTTGCATTTTTTTTTAATTTTGATTAATTTATTATATTTGGACCTGACATAGAAATTTGAATGGAAGTTCAGCTGCTTGTGTTGTTTGCTTATTGTTGTTGTTTCTTTTCGTGTTGATTATAGCAAAACTTGGAACATGGCAATCTGACGATTGAAGACTTGGACCCCAGAGTTGTAGTTCACTATGGCATCCCTTCTACGGCTTCGATTCTTGCTTTCGATTACATTCAGTGCCTTTTAGCTGTTGGAACATTGTAAGTTGAAATGTGTATGTGTATATAATTTAGTTGTGGATTTGATAGAAGTATGAGTTATTAGTTAGAAGCTAGGATTGGGTTAGAAGTTCATATAGCAAGTGTATTCCATTTCTCTTACACCAAAAATTTGAGTTACTTTGAATCTGCATCTCCTTCTTTTTTCGGTGGAAAAATGTGGTGCCTTCTGATGATGGGATTTTTGGAATTTCAATGAAAACAGAGTCAAGATTTTGAATTTGAGAAGCATATTTGGTGGACTGTTTAGTGTAATACTGTAGTTAGACTTGTATAGTTGAGCTTGATCCATGAGCTGGAAATTGGGATGTTTTAGGCATCTCATACTCTTGTTCTACATATTCCTGGTGCCAGTGATAAATGAAGACAAGATGGGTGTTGCGTCATTTGACAATACATTATCACTTTCTTACTTTGATTTTTGTTGGTGTTTTGTCTTAGGGACGGAAGGATAAAAGTTTTCGGTAGTGAGGGCATTGAAGGACTTCTTATATCCCCGAAGCAATTACCTTTCAAGAACATCGAGGTATCTGAAGTCTGAACTACTGGAAATATTGGGTTGTTAATATGCAACATTTTGCTTACTAATGATGTTTAATCATAAATACACATAAGGGAAGCTTGAGATCTGATATGTATAACATTCTAATAGTTTCATATTCCCTTCTTTGCTTTATCTTTGAGTGGCACAATAATATTTGGTTTCCTTTTGGCAGTTTCTGCAAAACCAGGGTTACTTAGTCAGCATATTAAATGACAATGATATTCAGGTATGAGTTATTATCAACTTTGTTCCCCAACCAAGCCCAACCTACCCCTCCCCCTCATGCTCTTCTTGAGTTTTGTATTGTTGGGCATCAGCTTTAGTGTCTCTTAATTAATTTTTTTTCTAAGGCATTTGCTTTTATTAGGTTTTCAATCATTGTAGACTTTCTTTGTTTAATTAAAACAGTTGCCCAGTTAAATCAACAAACATCTGTTTTGATATTAGTATGGACTCTGGGTAAATGAATGGCTGGCAGGTTATAATCGATAATTGTCTGGTTGTTGATTTTCAAGTATGTACTACTTGACTGTCTTGGTCTTTAAATTTAAGCCATGAAGAAAGTCCTTATATTTGAGATGACAGATGATTCTTATTCATTGATTTGATTGTATTTCTTATTTTGGCAGGTTTGGAATCTTGAGAACAGGTGCCTAGTTAGTTGTTTACAATGGGAAACCAATATAACTGCTTTTGCTGCACTCCGTGGGTCCAACTTCATGTATACTACTAACCCAATAAAATAAGCTTCTTATATATTCTCAATCAGCAGTTGATGGGCTGGCAAATTGAAGAGTACTGGAAAATTACTTTATAACGTCGTCATTGGTACAACTTGCAGGTATCTTGGTGATGAGTATGGTTTAATGTCCGTGATCAAATGCGAAGTTGAAGATGGAAAAATTCTTGAGTTGCCTTATCATATTTCTGGAGATAAAATAAGTGGCAAGTATTCTCTTACTTTAGTAGCTGATCAACTGAATCATATGTTGTACTCCAAGTAATTTTGTAATTGGATTGTTTCTCTTCTTGTTTGTGTTGGCTTATGAAGTTTCCTAGTTAATAATGTTGAATTGTTATATCATTAAGCTGCCAAAACGATGTTTGTGGAGTGCTACATTACATGATTAATTCATACTAGATCAAATAATCATTTTCCAAAAAGAGAGATTCAAATCATTGAGAGACTAAGGTCATTGGAGCAAAAGATCTATTGTGCTGGATGTCAGGTTCCTGATGTTGCCACTGACAAATTGCATCTGAGGCTCTGTCCAAACTAACTTCTTTCAATCATCGAACTTAAAATAATCTAATAACTAGAAAAAAAATCCTGAGGTTGGTTGCACAAAACAGTTTTCCTATCATTTGGTTATGTTCTTTTGTCCCTCAGCTCAAGTGCTTTTTAACAAACTGTGCTTATAACATAATCGATAGTCAGTTCTACTTCTTCTCGGGGGTACTCTCGCACAGATTGAATGTCATGTTTTTCCTTCTTTTAATTTTTTTTTTTTTGCTGAAAGAATTGAATGTCTATGTTGAGGCCTCTTTATAGCTGCTAAAGCTTATTGATACTAGTCACTGTGGAATTGCTATTGATTGAAGTGTGAACTTTGATGAGCATCTTTTTTTATATGTTATACAATGATTACTTGTCTAATGTAAGTTTATGCATAGGAGGAAGAATAGGCGTATAAAAGAGCTCGTAAGATTCAATTTATATGGATCTACGACCTTTTGTCATTATCCCAGGCTAGTGAAAGTTGCTTTTGTATAATGCTATCATTCTTTGACTTGAAATGATCAGCAATTCTATTACTCAATAATTGAGACTAAAACTCTGTTGGTATACTTTATTTTGCTATTGAAAAAGACATATATTATATCAATGGAATACTGGGAAATACATGGTTAGATCTTGGGTTCTAACAGTCCAATCATGTTTGGAAAGATTATGTTTTCATATTGCTATCTTACATTGTATCCATGACAGCTGTATTGCATATTTGCTTCAGTATATTGAACTTAGTATCTCTTAAAAATAGCTATGGAATGGAGGTCAACTCTGCTCATATTTTTAAATCCACTCTTGCTTTTCATTTAACAGAGGCTGCTGAGTGTCCATTTCCTAGTGATCAACCTGTTGTTGGAATTCTTCCCCAACCTTATTCTTCAGGAAATAGGCAAGACAGAAATATAACTTTCATTGAAACTTTTTAATTATTGTGATATTAGCTGTTAAAGTTACTTTATTTTCTTGTGTAATGGCTTGTCAATTAACACATTAGATTCATTGTATTGCCAACTGAAAATACTCAAGCAATAATGATAGTTTATCATATTTAGAGTTATAGCAAGTCATGTTTTTTCAGTTTCTGTGGAGTGAGGAGAACATTGCAGAAAATTAGTAATATTTGTAGCTTGTACTGCTTATAGTTTACATAATTTGTGCTCCAGGACTACTTGTGTCCTTCAGTCTGTCTAAATTGGTAAAGCTTAGTTGCTTGCATTGTTTCTCCCCATATCTTTTTCATCTCTTTGTGATCTAGCTATCGATTTTAGTTGAAATTATAAGAAAATATGGTTTGAAGTCTTACATCATAGTTTTATCTATTAAACTATTAATTATGAGTTTTTTTTTTAATTAACAATTTTCAGGGTACTGATTGCATATCAGAATGGGCTGATTGTTCTCTGGGATGTTTCAGAAGCTAGAGTTGTTTTTTTTGGAGGTGGTAAGGATCTCCAATTAAAGGATGGCATTGTTGAAGCTTCAAGTGAAGTCAGTGGAAATTCTTCAAAAGACACATCAAACCATCTGGAAGAGAAAGAAATTAGTGCTCTTTGTTGGGCATCTTCCAGTGGCTCCATTCTTGCTGTGGGATATGTAGATGGAGATATATTGTTTTGGAACACATCACCAGTTGCTCCTAATAAAAGTCAACAGCCATTGTCTACTAATGTAGTTAAGTTGCGGTTATCCTCTGCTGAAAGGAGACTCCCTGTCATTGTCTTACAGTGGTCTCCAACTTATAAATCAAATAATGATTGTAACGGCCAACTATTCATCTATGGTGGTGATGAAATTGGATCAGAAGAAGTTTTGACGGTATGATTTCCTCTGAAGTTGTCATCATTTCTTTGTTTGTTTGGTTATGGTTATGTTTATGTTTATGTTAATGCATTGAATGAAATAGCGAGAATAGCTTACTGTTTAGTGCATTGAATGAAATCGCGAGAATATCTTACTGAAAGGCTTAGAATGATATTTAATAATTTTAGACATCATTATATGTTTAGAAAGAGTTTAGGATACTGCGTTTCTGAATCAGAGTTTGTTCTTTATGACAGTAGGGCTGATATTTGTGAAAAATAATAATTATAATAAATAAAAAATTAATATTTTAATTATATATATATATATGGGTCCTTCTAAAATACATACAACAAATTTGTTTGTATTGATACAAACACGATGTAGACCGTTGATTTTTTATTTACTGGGTATAATTAAAATGGTTTTCTTGTAATTTGATTTAAGACCCATTTAATTACAACCATTAGATGAAAAATCCATGTTCTAGATCGTGTTTGTATCAATACAAACAAGTTTGTTGTGTGTATTCTAGAACCACCTGCATGCGTGCGTGTGTTAATGTATTCATTTTTTTTTTTGTTGAACTGCATAATGTATTCATATATATATATATATTTTTTTTGAATGGGTAAATTCACCCATACCTTTTGTACTATGACCTGTGAACATGTTTGTCCCTAAACTCTAACCCGAGTCATTTTTTAAATAATAAGTGAACATTTATTAAAGAAGAAATGATAGTAGAGAAGTTGTGAGCAACCAAAACAACATAAGTAACCAAATCGAACAGATGTGCTTTCATTAAACAATGACCTGTGTTCATGTTTGTCCCTAAACTTTAACCAGTGTCTCTTTTTTCAATATTAAACATACATTTATTGAAGAAGAAAAAGGATGGCACAAATAGAACAGAGGACAAAACAATCTTCCAAACAGATAAGAAGTTAGTAAGCAATCCAAACAGCATAAGAAACCAACTCTAATAGGTATACCTCCATTAAACACAACTATCCAAAGAATATAACAAAGTAGCCAACTTAAAGCCTCACTATCATTCTAATTACTAAATAATGAAGAAAATTCCAATTAATGGAGCTATTGGAATGATGCACAGGACAAAAAAAATCATTCCTTCCAAATTAGTCCTCAAACTAGTTTTTATTAAGTTTTTTTTTTTTAATCAGTATTTTGCATTTGAGTTACACAAGTTGTTTTTATAAGATGTAGGCATAATTTTTAAGGTTGTACATTTATTTTGCAGCTTATCACATGCCTATAACAACAAAATCAAAGTTATCGTTATCTTTTTATTCACCCCAAGAATGAACTATCCTTTGTTTCACAGGATAGATTTAATTTACACAAATAGACGTCCTTGAGAACATACTGCAATCTTTCAGAATTGGTAGTGGTTCTATAGAAGACGTATAAGTTCTGGTGCCTATCTTCTATAGGAAAATTCTGACCTTAGCTTTTCACCTCTTACTAATAATAGGGATAGAAAGACAGTTTGGTGACTAATTGTTAAGTTAATGTAATATGACAAAAAAAAAAGAAAAAAAAAAAGGTAATTTGAACACAGATTTCCAAAGGCTATATACACTTGTTTGAAGTTGAACATGTTCCAATCACACGACAAGTGCTACTTGGAACTTTTCAGGAGCTAAGAACCAATTCAACATAGTAATGTTAATTTGAAACATGAAAAGTTAAATGCAACATTTTATAGTTTAGGAACGAAAATGAGATATGAGTCATAGTTTTGGGGTTAGTGAATGTTACCTTTTGTTGGATTGTGAATTAGATGCATTTTGTTGTTTGCAGTGTTGCAACGATGTTAACAGTTTTGATTGGTCACTGTTGGTCCATCTCTTTTATCTATGAACAAGAAAATTGTGCTTTTCTTTAAAGTTCTCCTTGAGCCTAACATCAAGTTGTTCTTAACATTCTCTCTTACAGGTTTTAACCCTTGAATGGTCTTCTGGAATGGAGACATTAAAATGTGTTGGTCGTGCAGATCTTACACTTGCTGGCTCTTTTGCAGACATGGTTCTATTTCCAGGTGCAGGGGCAACAGGGCTTAGTAAAAAAACGTATGTTTTTGTATTGACAAACCCTGGGCAACTGCATTTTTATGAGGATGCTTCCCTTTCTGCTTTGATATCGCAAAAAGAGGAGAAAACGTCTCTCACTGCTGTGGAATTTCCTGCCATGATTCCTTTGACTGATCCAACCATTACTGTTGCAAAACTTATTAGCTTACCCTGTGAGGAAAACAAATTGAAAACTTGTATGGAGGTGTGCATCTTTTTCAAGCATAGGAGTGTGTAAATTTTCTATTTTTCTGTCATTCGGATTAGATTATTCTAATTTTTCTTCTTTCGTTCTCTTAGATAACCTCAGTTATTAAACTTTGCTCACCATCAACCCCAGCTGGTGATGCAAAGTGGCCACTGACTGGAGGTGTTCCTAGTCAATTGTCTACTTCAAAGGATAAAAGGACTCAGCGAATGTATCTAGTTGGATATTCTGATGGATCTGTTCGGATATGGGATGCCACATATCCAGTATTTTCCTTTGTTTGTCATTTAGAAAGCGAGGTAAGAGTTCTGAACCTGAGTTTTCTGTCTCCATTAAAAGATACATTTTTTGTACCAAATTGTTTTATATGAGTATGACTAGCAGGTGCAAGCTATTAAAGTGGCTGGTTCAAGTGCTCCCATATCAGCATTGGATTTTTGCTTCCTCACTTTAAATTTGGCTTTAGGCAATGAGTGTGGTCTGGTCAGTATCTTTCTATTCTGTATGCCTAATGAGATTTTGATTAATTTTCCATATTTCCTCTCTCATTGTATTAACTTTTATAGGTTCGTATTTATAATCTCAAAGGCAGTTCAGATGGAACAAACTTCCACTTTGTCACAGAAACTAAAAATGAAGGTAAAATTTAAGTGAGGCATTATACCTCATTCATTTTTCGAAATGAGAACCTTGTCCTGCCTCTTTTAGTTGGTACAAATTTTATGGTGAATCTTTGACTACTAATTTCTTTTTTATGGTATGAACTATCATTCTTTTAATTTCCTATTTCATAGTAATTGAAACATTTAGATATATGGCAAACTTGAAATTGGAACTGCAAGTTTTTAAATGACCAATTATGAAGGTAGACCTTTGGATACCAAAATTAAATCAACTTGATATATATATAGTCTGAATTGAGTAAAAGAACGTTCAGATATTAAGATTCGTATGTGATGATATCACCATTCTGAAATGACACGGATAGGCTGACAAAAAAAATTTATAGATGTTTTTTTTATCCGTAAAAAAAAAATCATAGATGTTAACCTTTACTCCTAGTTATATTATTAATATCCGAGAATTTTTCAAACAAAAATAAATTAACAAATACACTACAATATTACCAAAATTTAGTCAGTTGAGTATTCCTAGTGTTCTGAAAATATGCCATAATGTTTCTTATGTTTTCATTGACAATGGCTGACATAAGTTACACCAGATATGGCTGGATGCATCTGTTCACTCAGAAACATCCTAGATGTATCACTTTCACTTCCAAACTTTCTTTGCATTTGTGGTATTTGGTTTGTAATAAGGACGCAGCTCTGTTACAGAACTACTGGTACAAACATAAATGTATAACTAATATGCATAGATTATAATATGATTTTAGAAAAGGACAAGTATTTGGCTTTTGTTAGTCTTTTGGGGTGAAGCATTATGAACTGAAAAACAGTAGTAATATTTCTGGTCCGGACCATAGTTATTTTATTGTTTTAAATGACATTATCCTAGATTTTATTTTCTCAAACTAACATAGGTCATCTTGTTTTGTAGTTCACAGTCTGTCTCAAGATAAAAGGCCTCGCTGTAGTGCTGTCTTTTCTCTTATCAATTCCCCAGTTCTAACACTACACTTCATGCATTCCAGAGCTAAACTTGCTGTGGGATTTAAATGTGGCCGTGTGAGAATAATCTCTCTATTTCCTTGATTTGTATCTCCTGTTTGTCAATAAAATAAGGGTAATTAATGTTGATTTATTATTTAAATGGGTTCCTGAATTTTTTTTTTTTCTTTTCTTTTCCTCCTTTCAGGTTACAGTTATTGACATTAGTTCGTTATCAGTTGTGTTCTCTGTAAATGATGTATCTAGCTCTAACTCTCCAGTCATTTCAATAAGCTCAAAAGAACTTTCAAATACTCATATTCCTGTGAAGAGCCCGAAGCACTCGGACGCAAACAATCAGTTAAACTCTGCAAAGGAAGCAGTTTTTATCTTAACAAAGGATGCAAAGATTACTGTCATTGATGGTTTTAGCGGTAACATGATCAGTCCACGGCCATGGAACTTGAAAAAGGAATCGGTTGCAATTTCAATGTATGTTATAGGCAAGTACTGTTTTCGTCTGCAAAAAATAACATACTTTTAGTTACTTGTTCTTACAAATGATGAAATTCTGAGAAATTTTGTATTCCAGAGGGCAATATTGCTTCTTCTAAGGTACAAAGTGAAACGCAGCCCGAAGAGTCCATCAAGGAGTCTTCAACCAAGAAGGAACCAGTGTCTGACAGTTCTCTGGTTGGAGTAAGTTATGAGAATGAACATGAGTCTCCCTCGGAAACTGCATACTCTGAGGGAAATTTGAACTCATTTATTTTGCTTTGTTGTGAGGATTCGGTACGCTTGTACTCTACAAAATCTGTGATTCAGGTATTTCTTGCCTTCTTTAGTTTCATTTGTTATATTAATGTATTCCTACGTCTATGCTAAAGCATGAATTGTTTTAGGGGAACAATAAACCCCTTTGTAAAGTGAAACATGCAAAACCTTGCATTTGGTCTACAACCTTTAAGAAGGATGAAAAAGCTCAGGGATTGGTGTTGCTTTTTCAGACTGGTGCAATTGAAATCAGGTATTTTTTTTTTCTCCCATCTTCACGGTGGCACATTCAGCTGGCATTACTAATTATCAAATGACATCAATGGCTTTTCTTTGCAGATCTATTCCAGATTTGGAATTGGTGAAAGAAAGCTCTTTGATTTCAATTTTAAGGTGGAATTTTAAGGCAAACATGGATAAAACAATGAGTTCCACTGATAATGGGCAAATAACACTAGTATGCTTCTTGAATTTATTTATATTAATTACACTTGCTTTCTTACTTTTAATGTAGCTTACGTTATGAATATCTGATGTTATCACAGGCAAATGGATGTGAAGTAGCAATTATCTCTCTATTAGCTGGAGAAAATGATTTAAGGTATCCTCGTATTTTCTGTTTCTAGCTCTTTAGTGAAAAAATAAATCAAGCATAATCATTATTATTATTTTTTTTGGTGAACAAGCATAATCAATCTTTAATCATAGTTCTTAACAAAAAAACAAAAAAGAGATCATTAATAACAGTTTAAAGGGAAAGTATCACCTACGGCCCATGATTTGGGCACCATGTAACAAAATAGACCAAGAAATTAAAAAGTGTGACAAAATGGATATTGTTGATATTGGAAACAATTGTAAGGAATCAGTCCTTTTGTGGAAACTATAACAAAATGACCCTTGTAATTTAAAAAATACAACGAAATGACCATTATTGACAAACAATTGTAATAAACCCTTTCATTTAGTTATGTTCAAATTTATATTAATCTTTTTTTCTCAAACTGATATTAATCTTTTTCTTTTCAAGAAAATAAAAAAATTATTTTAATATTTTTTTCAAACTTAAATTAATCTTTTTTATCTAGTATTTTCTCTTATATTTTCAGAGAATTATTTTTCATTTTTTTAAAATTACATTAATCTCTTATTTTCAAAATTAAAAGTTAAAACTGATTTTTTTTATTTAAAAAAACCAAAATTTATTTTGGTACAAGTTTTGAACTACAGGGTATTATATTAATATAATTTTTAAATATTAAAAAAAAAAAAATCTATTTTTTTGGTGAAAATTTCAATAAACAGATGAATTTTCAGTTGCAATTATTTCTCAATAATTCTCCTTTTTAAATTGCAATGGTCATTTTGTTACAGTTTGCACAAAAAAAGGGTCATTTTTGTTACAGTTTGCACAAAAGACCTGATTTGTTAGTTGTTACAATTGTTTGCTAATAATAGCTATTTTGTTACGTGTTGCCCAAGTCATGGGCTGTTCAAGAGTATTTTTCATGTTTTATTAGCTCATTGATTTTTTTTTATTGTTTGTAGGATTCCAGAGTCTTTGCCTTGTCTTCATGATCAAGTTCTTTCAGCTGCTGCAGATGCTGCCTTTAGTTTCTCTCAAAATCAGAAGAAAAAGCAGGTCAGAAAAACAACCCATCTTTGGCCTTTTTTTTTTTTTTTTTTTTTTACAATTATTATTTGATTAGTGCATAAGTAGCATAATTATGTTGGTGCAGGGCCCTATACCTGGGATTCTAGGAGGTCTTGTCAAAGGCCTCAAAGGGGGAAAGGCAGACCATACAATGGATTGGACAAAAAATCCAAAATCAACTTTTGATCATTTGCAGGCAATATTTTTGAAGTCTTCCCATTCAGACTCAGCTGCATCTGTAGATCATCAAGAACATGTGGAGCTTAACATAGGTTCTTGCAAGAACCAACTTATTATTACAGCAAATAAAAATAAATTTATTTTAAACTTGTGTTTGGTTACTTTGGTACAGATGATATTGAAATAGATGAGGCCCCACCTGTAGCATCTACTTCATCCAATGATCTTAGGCCGATAAAGAAAGGTACATCTTAAGAGTTTATTTTGTACATATAAATTCTTGTATGTTTAGAAATTTGAAAGACTATTTGAATTGTATGCTTATGTAGTAAATAAATTTATTGAATAATAAAGATAAGCAATAAAGTTATATATTGCATGCAGGAAAGGGATCTGAAAGAGAAAGGTTATTGGAAGGCGGGAGTGGGGCTGATGATGTAGAACCCAGAGTCAGAACTCCTCAAGAAATTATGGCTGCATATGGAAAGGCTAAGGTAATGTACATAATGGTTTTAGTTTCAACATCCTAAAATTTATCAGTTTTTAATAGAATGCTGCTTAATGCTTTAAGGGTACATTTACTAATCCGTAAGGAAAGGGAATTTAGTACAGGGGAAAAGGAATAGAAATTGGAACTAAATCCAAGCTTCCATTCAAGTGTTTACTCAGTTTTAGGAATTAGAATGAAAATATAGTTGATTACAATAATACCCTTGTGTATAACATGTGGAAAAGTTTTTAAATATAAACTAAGGGCATTGAGTAAAAATATAGTTTTTTTTTTTTTTTTTTTTTTAATCTGGAGGGAACTTAATTATCAAGGGGAGAAAGTGAATAAATTCCTTCCCAACCAGTAACTTATTTACTAATTTGTGGGTGTGGTGTCCACAGAACTTAATTCCCAAATGTGCTGAAATCCCTAGAAAAGGAATTAAGTTCCTTTTTCCTTTATCCAATTCCTGAATCTAATTTTTTAAGAATGGATTTCAGGGTGCTTCTGCGGTGGCTTCACAAGCAAGAAATAAGCTTGTAGAGAGGGGGGAAAAGCTTGAGGTAATATATCTGTTCTTGCATGTATTTATGAAACACAGGTTTGCATATATTTATAACCCCTAAACCCGTAGGATAAAGTGGTTTTCTTTGCACATAGTTTGGTTCCCTGAAAAGAAACAGAAAATAAAGACAGTAGAATATAGGAAACTAAATGAAGAGAAGAGTGTATAGAATTAATAGAGGAAACTAAATGTAGAGAAGAGTATATAGAATTAATAATTCTCATTCATGTCTTGTGTAATGTGAGCAAGATTCTGATTTTGGTGTCGCCAATGTCTAGGAAGGATGACACATGTAGAGTTAGTGTGGTAGAGTGGGAGTTTTTCCCAGGCTAAAACTCACGTTTTATTTGCTTTGAATACTCCAAATGTACTTTCTTTTCTAGGTTAAACTATCCTTTTGATCCTTGAAGTTTTATATGGATTGCATATTGGTCTTTTTAAAAACTCTTAATTTAGGTTCTCTTTGTTTTGCAATCTAGAAAATATTATTCTTTCTTTGAAAACTTGAATCAAGAAACATCTTCGTTCACTTTAATTTTCAGAAAAGACACCTTAGTTGTCTTATTTTGAGTGACTTGGAACTCTCCCTTTGTTTTTATCAGAGAATCAACCGGCGAACTGAAGAACTGCAAAGTGGAGCGGAAGACTTCGCATCTATGGCAAACGAGCTAGTGAAGACACTAGAAAACCGAAAATGGTGGCAAATTTGAGTGACATTATTTGTTCACATTTGCTCCGATTGAGTATGCTCTCGTTTACAATGGGAGTATCCCGGAGAGGCACCTGGAGAAGTACATAGACACAAATAGTTGGTAAGCCTTCATTTAAGAATATTATATGAAATTTGTAAGCAAGTACTCTAATTTCTGATACTCTTAAACATTGTTTAGGAATCGAGTTTGGTGTTGCCTAGTATACTTCAAATTTTCATTACTTGCAAAGCTTTGTCGAAAGTTTTCTAATCCCAATTTTTTTTGGCCATACTTCATATTATTGAGAGTAATAATATATTTATTGGATTAGTTTACGGTCTCAGTTTACCTCTTAAATTGGAATTTGTTGGAAAATTCTTTTGAATCTGATCAAAAGAAATGACGAAATTAGTAGTGTGGTTCTCAATAAATGATCAAGTAAATATTAAAAGCTGTAATGATATGTTCTTCAACACACCGAACTGATCTGCGTTTCTTCTCTCTCACCCTAAAATTGACAGAACTCCGGTGAACTTGAATGTTTCAGACTATGGCATTGTTGGTGATTTGAACAGATTTGAACTATCAGAACAGAACAGGGTATTAATAAATTGAAATGGTGTTTATTTGAGTTTTTAAAAAAGGTTTTTTTAAAATAAAAAAAACTAATAGTAATTAATATTTTATATTAAAATATGTAATTTTTTTCTTAATTTAAAATTAACAACTTCAATTAATGATATTTTATATATCTTTAAAATACTGAAGTATTAATAAATACTTTAAAAGCTTAATATTAATCTTTAAATATAAAAAAGCAAAATTAGTATTTGGACCACTTTCCTAATTTTTTTTTTTTTTGAAGGCCTTAATGGCCCTTAAACTTATTTATTAAAAAAATAAAATAAAATAAAAATTAAGTAATTAGGATTGCCAAAAAAGGAAAAAACCTTTCCTTTATTCAAATTTTCAAACAAAGCCCCTCGTTTCCTTCGATACCCTTTACCTTCTTTGATCATTTTCTTCGGTGACTATTCACTTTTTGACTACTAACCACAGACCATGGTAGGAAAGTCAATCGCGCAAGGACCACCATTGTCATCTCCCATGCTCTTGAGCAACCGGAGGACAAGCTCAACCCTTCGGCACGGCTGAAGAGCGAGACCTGGAAGAGCCAAGTGCTTATTCTAGCACGAACCCCACTCCTGAGGCTCCAAACCTGGCAGAGCCAGTCGCGGAAGAGGTAAGATCGTTTAGAGCTTTAAATCGCGCCATTTAATTTGGTAGCACGCAAAATTTTGGGTAGCTAAGGGGCGCAATACCATGCACGATGGTGCAAGATCTTCGATTTGGTGGTGTTGTGCCGTTTTAGGGCTGGATTCTAGCAATCGAGCCAGTTTCATATAACGCGATTTAAAATGAATAGTGCGAGTACATTTGGTATCGAGCTATTCCAAATGTATTGCGCCATAATAAACTAGCTCGATTTGGCTTGACTCCATGTAAACATAGCGCAAGTGGTTTTTTTTTTGTGTGTAATTGCGCCTTTTGTTTTGATAATTTCTTAATTTTTTATTATGATGGCTTTAACGGTTTGTGTATTCGATTGATATTTTGTAGGTAATACGTGATACCGTCTATTTTGTCGGGGAAAAGGAGCCTTTTTCTCGGCTTAGGAACATTCTAGCATCGAACAAGTTGTTCTTGGTGCAAATAACGGTTAAGTCCACCCTCCACACTATCAGCTAGATATGGGATGTCCTCTAGGAGCGT
>WUAT03305833.1:0-10791 GCA_010015005.3 Ulmus americana | reverse complement strand
AAAAGAAAAAAGATAGGGAAATAAAAAAAAAAAAACTCAAATAAAAAAAAAAAAAATAAACAAACTAAAAAAAAAAAAAAAAAAGAAGAAGAAGGAAGAAGAAGAAGAAGAAGAACAGTGGAATTCGATATTCCCCCGCCTTGGACTACTAAACCCATCAAATAAAAAGGATTATTAATCCTCCGTGTGGTGGCTTATTTTGGGAATTGGGGATAATTTATCCCGAGTGAATCTTGCTCCAAACACCTCTATTAGGATTAAATATCCTACTTCCAATCTTCAGCCGGCCAAACAAACGCAGCCGATGTTCACACTTAAACGACATGTCGCATAATCATTTCTGACGAGTACTACCCGCTTAAACCCCAAAAACCTCCAAGTTCTAACATCGACTTCTCCTAGCAGCTAGAGAAGAGAAGAAGAAGAAGAAGAAGAAGAAAGATGGGAGGGTTAAAGCATTTGGTGAAGAAGGGATTGGGAGAAATGGGGTTCAACGCCGGCGGCGGAGCCATCAACTGGTTCCCCGGCCACATGGCGGCTGCCACCCGCGCCATTCGCGACCGCCTCAAGGTCGCCGACCTCGTAATCGAAGTCCGTGATTCTCGCATTCCTTTGTCTTCCGCTAACCTCGACCTTCAATCTCAGCTCAAATCCAAACGCCGCTTGATTGCTCTCAACAAGAAGGACCTCGCCAATCCCAATATCATGCAAGTAATAGTTTACCCCTTGTTCTATTGTTTCAAATTTTGTTGATTTGAGTTTTTATTTTAGATTTTTAGGTGTAGAAAGAATTGCCCATTTTGATTTTTTTTTTTTGTACTTTTTGTTGATTTAAGTTGTTATTTGAGCTACTTTATTGCTTCTACTATTATTATTGTTCCAAATTTTTTTGATTTGAGTTGTTATTTTAGCTTTCAGATTGTCTTTTTTAGAGAAAAACAAATTGCTCATTTTGATTTTTTGCAAATTTTTGTTGATTTAAGTTTTCATTTTAGCTATTTGATGTTTTTTAATTGTTCTGAATTTTGTTGATTTGAGTTTTATTTTAGCTTTCAGATTGTCTTTTTTGGAAAGAATTGCCCATTTTGATGTTTTTCAATTTTTTGTTGATCCAAGTTGTTATTTATCTATGTAATTGTTCCTTTTTGTAGAAATGGATTCGTTATTTCGAGTCCTCCCAGCAAGATTGCATTCCGATTAATGCACATAGCAAGAGCTCTGTACAGAAGGTTAGTGAAAACAAAACTCTAATTTGGTTAATTTGAATGGGTTGATGGTAGTTTCTTGTTTGCTGAAAAATGTAATCTTTTGGGGGGTTTATTATGTATGTGGAAGCTTGTGGACCTTGTGGAGTTGAAACTGAGAGAAGTGATTTTGAGGGAGCCAACTCTTCTTGTTATGGTTGTTGGTGTTCCAAATGTTGGGAAATCGGCTTTGATTAATTCAATCCATCAAATTGCGACGTCTCGCTTTCCCGGTATGAGTTGTAGTTTTGATCAGTTCAATTCATCATGTTTAGGGGGATGTTGGAACTGAATTGTTATTACATGGGGTCTGTTTTGTAGTGCAGGAGAAGAAGAAGCGAGCAACTGTGGGTCCACTGCCTGGTGTTACTCAAGATATTGCTGGATACAAGGTCACTGATTTTTATTCTTCTTTTCAGTGCACATTTAATACCTCAGTGTTACAATTTGGATTGGATATTACTTTGGTTTTTGAAATATCAGTAGCATGAAACATAGTTTGTTTTTGTATATTCTTTATTGGATCTTCTTTTGTCTGTTAATGATTCATTCTAGTCCAGCTTACATATTTTTAGAATTTTGTCTGTACAGATTGCTCATCAGCCTAGCATATATGTACTGGACACCCCAGGTGTATTGGTTCCAAGTATCCCAGATATAGAAACTGGTTTAAAGCTCGCTCTTTCAGGTCAATTCTTCTGTTATGGTTTTCTTCCGATACTGTGCTATGCTCTAATTGTGATCAGTGCAGAAAGTAGACATATGCTGTAGCCACAGGCTTTTGTGGTGCTAGGGAAAACGATATGATGGGCATTGTTATAGCTCCCTTCTCTATTTAAGGTCATATTGGCTGTAATTTTGTAACCACTCTTTTCATGGTCTACACAAGAAACATATAAAAATTTGAGGGCTTTAGTTACTATGTTTTAAGGATATAATTTTCTCCGCACAAGACATGAGTTCAAGCAACTTTATTTGGCTTAGGTATGCAGCTCATGTTTTACAGGCCGTGTTCTTGAAGGATTAACTTGTAATTAACCCTTTCTGGCAGAATAGAAAACATAAGAGAAATTTCTCTATCTTCGAAATAAAACACACTACAAACATGAATAATTGAGGAGCTGTAGGTCCAACATGGATATATATGTACATGAATATATAAATGTTAAAATAGGGACAGGTTATATTGAACTTCAAATGTACAGTTTATATTGGCATGGGAACATATTAGTTCATAGACTGAAGGTTCTGTTGGGAACTGATAGTGTCTTGTGCTTCCTTTTACTTCATCCTATAAAAGTCTATTGACATGCAGGGTCAGTGAAGGATTCAGTGGTTGGAGAGGAGCGTATTGCTCAATACTTTCTTGCAGTTTTGAATACCCGAGGGACTCCCCTGCACTGGAAACACTGGAGCAACAGGAGAGCAGAAGGGATTCGATATGATCCTGTTGAAAAAGTTGAACACAGTCTGAAAGATCTTCGACCAAGGAGGAGGAAACCACCAAATATGTCTGGTGTTGTGTACATTGAGGTAAATTTTATATTCCTGCAAGAGTTTAAGTAGGTGCCAAAAGACTTGCTTTGCTGTGGTCGAGATCATATCTTATAAGTTGTTCTTGGATATACTTAATAATTGATTTTATCATATGTGTTTACTTTGAATTCTTTTTCTATGGGGCTTTCTTTCACTTATTATAGCAGAGAAGTTCCTTGAGAAACCCTCAAAATGTGATGGCAAAACACAAATGCTTACATGTTTGCATACTTTACCATTATTTCTTCAAGGACCTTTACTTGGATAAAATGGAAAAAAATTGCACAACAAATCGTGCCCACACAAAAGTAAAAAGAATCTAATGCCTTATCCTATCTTTTGTGTTAGACTCTGAACATGGGAATTTGTCTTTAGTTCTTGCTGCTTAACCTTATTTTTGACACGCTTCTCTATCATCTCGGGTGACTATCAGCCCTTCTCTATGGAAATATTTATGCAACTTATCAAAATAGTTAAATAGCCTTAGTTTGATTAGTCTTTGCTGATGATTTTACACCCGAGCCTATTTAAATTGTTCTAATACATAGGATATGCCTTTTTTGGACTAAATTTTTCTTTTTGCCAGTTACATAAGATTTTCATTTGACTAGCTAATATGTTATTTTATATTTATATCATTGCATTTTCTTCTTTTTATTTCAGGATCTTGAACATTGATTTTGCATGGAGTCTATAGATATTGGAAAAGGCATGATGTGAAGGAGATGATAAGTGCAATGGAAAAGATGGTTGACCATCCTGCAAGTATACTTTGTTGGATTGCGTCAATTATAACTTTGTGTTGATCTTTTATGAATATTTTTGAGTATGAATACTTTGTTGTTTGCTGAACTTATTTTTGTTTGCTGGTATAGAACTATATTATCCTTGTTTGTTGACCTTAATTTCATATTTTTATTTAGATTTGAAGATCTTACAAATATGTAATGAACTATTTTATTTAATGTCAGTTTCTAAGAAATCTTAAATTGTGTATCAAATGGCAAAATCAACTTTATAAATATAATTATGAATGCAACACTAAAAGTGCGACAAAATATATTCAAAAAATATGATCCAATGATAAAGCTCATTTATGACTTACGGTCATAAATATACAACGTAATAACAACATTGTACCATAATACTTTTAAAATGTGATCACAAAGACATAATATGTGGTAATTATTCAAAAAAATAACATAATAAAATTGTTATCCAAGAGTTAATATAAGATTTATTAAACCCGATAATAAAAGTTTCTACCATATTTTTGCTCCACAGTTAAAAAATGTGGTAAAAACCCCAAAACTTTTAATCGCGGGGCTGACACAATGTTTCATAAAACACTATCATAGATAATGATTGCATATTTCATCTGCGTTCGAAAGCCATTATTTTAATAATGATTCATTACTGTTGCCATAGTCATTATCTTATTCATTCTCATTTCGATTGGTATAATCTCCATTCAAAGTTGGAAATAGTCTCCACAATTAGGGCAGGCATAAACTCTAACACATATTGGAGCTCCTTGCTAAAACAAAGGGTACTTCACTTCATTATTTGTCTCATAACAACTTCCATCAAGTACTTCCCTCTTGAACCTTCAGATGTGGTTCTCCAGTTCGGAGCTTCTAAGCATATATTCCTCTAGTACGAAACTAGTTGGAAACAAATCCATGAACTTGGGCCATGTCGGCTGGCTTGAGTCACTATCAATCGATCTCCATTAGATTTCTACTATTCCTCGTACTTGTATAACTTCAATGGCTCCAACTTTTGTAAAGTATCTTGTAGAATTGAGACTAAAACTGATTTAGTAATTCACAAATTAATTTGCTATGATTATGTCAAAAATTTACAAATAGGAAAGAAGATATGGTCTGCATAAGTTAATGAGATAATTTGGCTAGAACTTATTCGTTTCACTAACTAGTCAGCTAGGGAAAATTTGTGTCCTTTGGTTTTTATTCTTCCCAAAATATGATTGTCTTTATCTTTTTGTACATGAATGAAATTTATAGCAAGGCCTTTATTTCTTATTTTACTGGTTATTTGATAAAAACTAGTAAATAACTTTTGCGATGCTTGGAATAATGTATTGATGTTTTTGTTTTGAGACTAAACATAAATAACTGTTGAGAAAAGAAAAAATAGGATGTCGAATGTCGATATTTCAAGTTGGAGTATCTAACTATTCTCAACAAATGCCAAAGACAAGGTACGAAGTATGAGCACTCACCAGACTATTAAAAATAATCAGGCATGTGCTATCAAGGGCAAGTAGACATGGGCTTATTTGACGATATTTTGGAGGATTTTGTTGATAAGTTAGATTTTGTGGACTACTTTGAGGCAGCATGAAAGAGCACATGCTAAAGTTTTTGCAGAGAAGCAGATAAATGGAGTGATTAATTGTGATAAAGAAATGATAAATGAGAGAAGTGAGGAATTATTGAATAATGTTGTAAGTTGTAATGAGATGGAGATTAAGTCATCCTCTATATGTATTTCTCCATCAGATTTACATTCTATCAATGAGGGTGTAAAGCTTTCAAAAAAAAAATAAAGGAAATGAATGAAAAAGAAAAGAAAGAAGAAATAATAAAAAAGAAAAGAAAGAAGAAATGAGGAAAAAAAAAAGAAGAAAAGAAAGAAGAAATAAAAAAAAATAAAAGAAAGAAGAAATGAGGAAAAAAAAAGAAGAAAAGAAAGAAGAAATAAAAACAAAAAAAAAAAACAAAAAAGAAATGAGAAAGGAAAGAAGAATAGAGAAAAGGAAAAAGAATTGAAAAGAAAAAAGAAATTCCTGAAAATTGGTGACCTTGGTCCTTTTCCATAAGATGCTTCAGACTCAAAGCATGAGATATTCCTAGAAATTAGTGACCTTGGTCCCTTTTCAGAAGATGCTTCGGACAATAAGCATGAAATTTTTGAAGTTATACTCAGAAAAGGGTTTAAATTTTGAACTAAGTCAAGTTTTTGTCTAACTCTTTATTTTATTTTCATTATTAACATCATTAATATTGCAAATAAAGAGGGGGAAATGCATGGGAAAAATATGTACAAGGTTCCACGTGGCATCAACCTTCAGAAAGTCAAGGATAAGTGGAAGAAATATAAAGAAGATGGGGTAATCTTTCGGATCCTTTGGATCCTTCGAATCTGCTTGGACATGTCTTAATATTTTAAAGATATCTATAAATACAGGTGTCAGATTGGGTTGATTCTTTTTGGGTTGGAAAGCTAACATCTGGGGCTAAAATTCCTTGGAAGACCATTTCTTTAGATTTGGCATGTATCACCAAGGAGAATGATTAGAAGATCCGGGTCCGGAGGATAGCAATTTAGATTACTTTTTGTGTAGAAAGCCTTCATTTGTATTCAATTGTAACTGCTCCTTTAGGAGGAGGACTTGAGAAAGAGTAGACATCTATATAAAAGGCATATAGCTTCATTTGTAAGGCATCTTGGCCATTTGGATAGTTTTAGATAGAGAAGCAAGTTTCTAGAGAGAGATGCTCTCAACTATTGTAAACACAAGATTTCATAATTTAAGGGAAGATCGTGAAGGTTGTCATAAAGATTAAATATTATTGTTCATGTCGATTTTGTTATAAACAAGTAACATTGCTTGTATCTTGTAGATCCAGTTTTCTGCATTCTCATTTGTAAGTACTCCACCATAAATTGGCGGATTGCCCTATCAAAGCACAGCTAATCATATAGGCAACCTAAATGTTAACATATGAACTCCATTCTAGGTCCACACACACATCTCTGATTGGAAGTTCACTTTTTGCTTCCTTTTTCTCCCTCTTCTGTCCTTAACATGTTCCTAATCTATGCAATGGTTTATATCCGTATTGATATGAAAAATTAAAACATAAAACTAACTTACTTGAGATGTCAAGATCTGCTACGAAGCTTTCAAAAGTGGATGGCAGGCAAACCGCTCTGATACCAACTGTAGTGACTTGGCTTTTCTTATTCACTTTCACTTAGAAACTTAAACTTTGTTACCGAAAATCATAGTGAATATTTTTTTTAAAGTCAATTGGTTGAAACTTGAAAACCTTTTGTACTTTATTAACCTGGTTTGTGCTTGATCAACCTAGTCTAATTGAAACCATGTCATTACTAGCATTTTTCTAAAACCTTAGTTTTGTGGAAAACAACATTTTTAAAAACAACTTTAGTTATGCAGAAAACAATACTAAAAAAAAAAGATGCTAGCAAGACGATGAACTTCCTACACTTATAAGTTTACAGTCCAAAGAAAAGCGTTCAAAAAACATATGTTTAAAACACATCAAAAGATAGTAAAATAAAACATAAGTTCAAACAATTTAAAAGGAAGTAAACTGAAGCAATATTTACATATTCAAAAGCAGTTTAGTGGTGTAGTGAGTTTCCACAATCCCACCTTCCAAACCTTGCCAGCAGACTAGTAGACTCATTCTGTAATTCTGAGATGTATGCACATGCCTACTAAAATGCAGACTCTTCCATTTGACCATATCAACCAAGTAGACTCATTCTGTAATTCTGTTATTCTAGACTGGGGCCCTCTGTACATACCTGGCGTGCAACCACAGGAGGGTGCTGGGGGAGCTACTCTGGTCCAACACTAGTCCTTGGCTCATAGCATTCTGAAATGGTGTCAGATCAAGGAAGGTCCTCAAATCATTGAATCATAGGTGAGGAGAGAATGCCCCCAAATAGAGGATTGGTACGACACTACTTAGACTTTCCTTATTCCTTGTAAATTTCACTTTTAAACATTTGGTCTCCTTATTAGTAATTCACTGTATATCCAACCTATGTGCATTCGAGACTTGTTTTAGAGACTCTTTTGAAAGTAATCTTACTATGGATACATGTGTACTTTTCTTTTGGATGTATGTATACTGATAATATGAAACATGTAAGTATATCTTGATGTAGTGCACATACCACATAGTTATTAATATCATAATACAATATTATCACATAACACAGTACAACACCTCATTCATATAAACAATCAGATCGCATAACAACACAGCACATCACTTAACCTAACATATTGCACAACCACGTTTTTTGAAAACACATTTTTGTTCCATGTTGTAGGTGAGGTTTATACTTACCTATTTGCAGTGCTCCTTTTCAATCCTTCGCATTATGACACTTAACCTAAACACATAGAGCATTTGGTTATTAAAATCCATTCTCTGAATAGTAGTTTGGAATGAGTTTCCAAACACAACTTATTTTGCGATTAAAAATCCAATTTCATTAAGCAAACCTTTGCCTAAAAGAATATCTAAAAGTTACAAGTTTTAAAACTTCAAAACTCAATTCTAAACTTAATTTTCTGATGTTACCCTAATCTTACCAAAATTACACTTTAAAATCTGTCAATGCATTTTTGTTCAGAACTGCCCAATAGGACCTCGGTCACTTATTCTATTCATAAATATTTCAATTTAAATTAAAATTCTATGAAATTACTTTTGAAAATTTCCTAAGATCCTAAGGAATTTTCCATAAAAATATCAATTAAAAACTTTTCCTTAAATACTATTTTCAAACACTTATTTTACCCAGAACTTTTAAATCTTTTCAGTTTAACAACTTTAGCTTTAAAACTTTGTATTTTAATTTAAAACCAATTTCAATAAAACTAGTTCCAAAAGTTTACAAAGTTCCCTAAGTATCTATTGTAAAAGGATTGATTAAATTCAAGTTTATTAACAATACAAAACATGTCAAAAACAGAGTTTTAATACCTAGAATTTAAACAAACTTATAGTTTACAAAATCTTTTTGAATAAATAATTTAATTTATAAATCTTACTCCAAAAATTCCTTAGAATATGATTTCACTTAGTTGACACCCTAAATTTAATTTCCAAAAACATGCATGTTAAGACAATACTCAGATTTACATGTTTTAAATTTTTAAGGCCCTACATAAATTCTACTATGTCATTGGCTGTGAACTTTTTACACAATAAACTAAACTTCTCAACCTTTTTAACAAGCTATCATGAGTCAAAATCGGAGTTCATTAAGTCCTTCAATAATCACATGCAAAATGGCATACAAAAACTGTCCTAAACAGAGACATGAATTAAAAAACTCTAGCTTATCACATTCAAATCTTGCATGCAAATGCATATCTCCTTCTTCAACATAAACTCACACATGCAAAACCATATTCCAGCAATTAGATCACAAAATCATACATAGAAGTCTTGTAGAAACCGATTGGGGTTTGAGGTCCTCCAAAACTCTATTTGTTGGCCAGAAAACTTCCTAGAACAATTTCCAATAAAAACATATTAGATTCCAGCAAGAACCTTCCAATTTCCTCAAGCTTTCAAGAACCCACTCTTACCTAATGTAACCTTCAAATTCAAGTTCCAATTCTTGAAGAAATCAAGTTTACAGAGCAGGAACAAAAGTTATTCTCTGCTTTGATTTCTTCTCAACAACTAGGGGAAAAGAGAGAGTGAGAGGGACTTGTTTGAGGGAATGAGGTGGTGTTTTAGCAGCAAAGGCCTTCAGCTTTCAACCCCTTTCTAGTTATAGAGTTTTCTTGAGAAGCTTAAGCCTTAACCTTGCTTCCAATTGGACATTAGCCAACTAGTGGGGGACAAAACAAATTCAACCCTCACTTGCATTGGTTTTTGGATGGCAGAGACAACTTCTCTAGAAAATTGGTCCTTGGCTTATTGCAACATGGTTCCTCACCATTTTCAAAGTGCTCCTTATGAAATTGCCATGTGGACCTCAAGCATAATTCACATGTAAATTTGCAATATAGTTCTTCGTTTTAATGTAAATCAACCCCCTTTTTGATTTAATACATGGTTCCTTATTTTAAATTAGAGACTAATCCAATCAGTTCTAACATTTTGTAACTTATTACCATAAAGCATTAAAGCACATTGTTGTCATATTATTATATATTTACAATGTGTATTAAGGGATTCAACTGCATTTAAATGATCTATAATTATGTGATTAAATGTCTCCAAAAATTGTAAACTCTTTCCATTCACTATTTCAAATTCATAATCTTTTGAAACATCCTTGAATTCGCATCCATTACATCGAGAGTAGTTAATATCACTATATAGTCAATGGAATAGCTATCAAAGGATGGAGATTTTTCTGGTGTTTCATAACTCTAAACTTTGAACATGACAACACTAATAGAAATATCTTAAACCTTACCAAACCAATCATTCTACTAAAATATGTAATCAAAATAATCCAGGCCTAACCTCTAGCATTACACAAATTCCCTTATCATAAAGTCTAACCATTGTATAAAATACCATACTACAATGTCTATATTTAAGCAACTACAAGTATCTAGTGTGCACAAACCTAACTTCAGATATATTTAGGTATCTATTATCGAACAACAAAGTATATAGATACCAAACCTTAGTTATTACAACTAATTAGTGCATACAAGATGGTTTAAAACCATAATGAGTTTATTTCCATGAGAATTGATGGAAAAACGAGTCATATTTGGTAATTAGTTTGATGATTATGTTTAATTTATAAAGATAAGGAAAATATTCTAGGACTCATAACATAAAATAATAACATATAAAATTTCACAAATAAACAACTTAGGCAAACACGAAGGCAAGGAAAATTATATGCCTAGCCTACCATCTAGCATTTTCCATGCATATAGTTCCCTAAGTGCAAAGTTACAAGAGGGGAGAATAACTTATATAATACTATGTGTTGAAGAAAATTAAATAAAAATTAAAAATCTAAGAAAATAAAGCAACGAGATCATGTAGATTTAACGGTGCCACTCAAATTAATACTTAATCCCATATCACAATTACCACAACTTCAAAATACTTTTTACTATCTATAACTATGGATGTTATTCATTTTCTTTCATTTTTTTTGGGGGGGGGGGGGGGGGGGGGAGGGGGGGTGGGGGGGGGGGGGGGGGGGGGGGGGGGGGGGGGGGGGGGGGGGGGGG
>WUAT03305612.1:0-10793 GCA_010015005.3 Ulmus americana | reverse complement strand
ACCTACCGAGTTGGCCTAAGGCCGGTGCTTGCACCTGCTGAGCTGGCTCAAGGCAAGGGCTGGCACTTGTCGAGCCAAAGTTCTAGGTAGGCACGCAGGACACTTCCTGGGCCAAGGCCTCAGGCATGCACTCAAGCATTCTACCGAGCTGACTCGTAGCTAGCCCATATGTTTCATTCAGCATCAGGCTGCCTGGCCACCTGCCTTTCAAGTTGCGTACACGCCTAGCTGGTCTCCCGCATGCCTGGTGTAATGACATCTTAAGCTGGCATACAGTGCACCCCCATACTTGACTAGTGGCCGACAAGTGTACCCATCTTCCAAGCCGACCTCACGCCTTGCTTGTGCATTTTCTGCACAATGCTACCGAGCTTAGGGATGTAAAAGAGGCCGGGTATGGTAGGGGTTTCCAATACTATCCCCGGCCCCGCTAACTTTTAGGATCCTCATCCTTGCCTTCATCCACTATTATTTTATCTAGGGACATGGACGAGGAATCCCCTATAAGGGATGGGTCCCCATCGGGTTCCCCTAATATATATTTTTTCTTTCTATTTTTTGGAATAATTTGTAGTGGGCTTACAATTGAAAACAAAATATGTTGGATATGTGGGTATTATAGTGGATTTTAATAACTTTTGAAATAAATAAAGTGGGTTGGGTATTTTATTAAGTTGACAATAAAGTTATGATTTTATTAGGTTAGGTATTTATTTGGGTTGGACTATAATTTTATTAAATATATAATATATAAATATATATATATACAAAAAGATGTATATATATAATTAGGGCCGGGGCCGGGGCTGGGGCCAAGGTCAGGAATTTTTATAAATTCTATCCCTAGACCATTCCCAGTCGGGAATTTTTATAAATACTATCCCCTAGATTTTATTCCCCCCCCCTCCCCCCCATCCTTAGACCATTAGGGACGGGTCCCCGAAAAATTTCCATCCCTAGTCGAGCTGGCCCCTGCGCTGCCTGAAAGGTTGGCTGGGCTGAACTCTTGGCCTTTCGCAAGACTGCTTGCCTCGCACCCAGTAGCCTCGCCTACTTCCCGAATTGGCTCGCTACTTGCCTTAACCCCGCGCGCACACCACCCAAACTAGCGTGCTCCTGGCCACTTTCCTTGGCCTAACCTGGACATGGCTAGAATCATGCGCAATCTAGTTGGTCGAGATGGTCTAGGCTTGGCTCATGTGTTTCCCTGTGTTGCATCCCAAGGCTTGTTAGTCGGGCTAGTCTGAGCGCCACACTTTGTGCATCACGTTCCTTCTACATCAATTATGAAGGCCACACCCGAACTCTATGATCATGCTTGGCTTCCGTCATGCTCAAACTTAGAAATCAAGTTGCAAGCTCAATCGATGCTGAGATAGACTTAACCTCTCATCGACACTCTTCATTCTCGAGATCAATATCTCTCGACTAAGTTGTAACGAAGTTAGTCTTGATATTATTGACTGATGCGAGACTTGACACTCTTTATTCTTAAGACATTCCTTCACACTTAGTTAATTTGAGACATGATGTTTCTAGACTAAGTTATGATGAAGTCAGTCTTGGCAATTATCAACCGAGGCGAAACTTGATGTATACCATCCTTACAAGAGCCCATATAATGCACTATTGCAAGGCTCCTTGTCTCATGGACTCAACAAACCAACATTCGGACAAGCTTTTCCTATTCAGAAAAATTCAAATTTGACAAGACAAATGTATCTTTTGAAGGTTGATTCACCTTCCCGTGAAAATAGGATGAGCTGGCTTGATCCTCAGATCTAAGGCACCCTTATAAATACCCCTCATTTTCCCTTCTTAAAGGTATGCACTCTACACCTAAGCTATTCTCTATACCAGATTACTCATTTTCTCGATTTGGCTTAAGCATTGGAGTGTATTCTGGGGAACAACTCTCTTGACCTCTGACTGTCTTTCTGTTTTGCAAACTAGACTCTCTATTCTAGACTAAAACAGACATCAGTTCAGTCTTGCCTTCCTAAGCTATGTCCACTTCAGCACTAACATCAGTCCAGTCTTGACTTCCTGGACTACACTCACTCCAGGTCATCCATCCTGACCTGAACTTTTGCTGACACTCTCTCTACTAGTTTTGTGTCAACATTTTTGCAATCTTGCCTAGCTAGACAGTTTTTACTCCAAATCATCCTTCCAGTTAGGATACTAACTGACGTAATCCAGTATTGACCATTGACCTAATTTTTAGCGTTAACATCAATTATTATTATTATTAATTGGAGCTTATAGAAATGAAATTGCGTCACTATAGACCTTGAAGTCGTCGCTACAACTTCTATTGCGATGAAAATTCAAAAATGTCACTACTATAAAATGCAACTCATTATTTATTTTTGTTTTAAAACGACGATAATATTTACTTATAGCGATGATATTTTTATCGTCGCAATACATATATTGGAATAGACTTTTTTGCAACAACACGTAGCGATTGTTGATGTAGATTTATAGCCATAATATTGTAATATATAACAATAACACATGTCGGCAGACTGAATTTATTGTACTGTGTGCGGCTGACTTTATGAATGGCTGGTTGATTTTGAAGAGGGAAAGTTTATCATTTACGCTGAATGGAGCCACTTTTACCGTAAAACTCATAAATAGTTTTTTCTAATAATAACCTATTAAATATTGCCAAGATGCAATGTGCCTCGATAGAAAAGATAGAAGATTTTGCATTGCATTTTGTTTTGATGTACTTTTCATGTTTCATTCTTTTTTTTTTTTAAATTCACAACTTGCACTAAAGTCAAACTCATAATATTGATATTTGGATTTCTAATAAATGAATAAACTATCAAGTTAAAAGACTGATACTGAGCCTTTGACTTTATGTTGTTTCATGGTTCATTTTTTTTTTTTTTTAATTCACAACTTAACTTGCTGAAACTCATAATATTTATTTTTAGATTTCTAATAAATAGATAATATTAAATTATGTTTTTTATTACAAATCGAAGAGGATGCTTTTTGAAAAGAGACTGATTTTCTATTTTATACTAAAAACAGTAATTCAATTTTTATATAAAATTATAGTATTTTTTGTATATTTACAATATAAAACTATTTTTAATAATATTTTTATAACAACGGATGTACAAGACTCTTCAATTATTTTGTGCAAGTCATTGTCAAGTGTTCACCACACAAAGAATATCTCATTTTTATCATGGGTCAGATTCTTTTCTATCTTTTGAAGTTAATTTTTTATTATTATTATAATTTTGTAAGAGTTTAATAAGATCACAATCCTGATTTGGATGTAGAAAAAAGCCAAGGAGAAATTGAGGAACCTCACTTTACATACAACGTAGGTATTATCTCATGTCATGATTTTTATTTTTTATTTAGTTTACTGATGTTGATGGTATTTTATATAATGATGTTGAGTTGCTACTCATTATTATAACTTTGATATTCAGCGGACATTTGGAGTGCCTGAGAGAAACATTAAGTTTAACCAGTTTAAAGATGTTATTGTAAATTTTGTCCCAACTTAAAAAATTTAAATAATTTTTTTTCAAAATACATAAATAGAATAAAAGTAAAAGGAAATAAAAATAAGACTGATAAACCACGAAGATCTCAGCATATGTTTAGATAAGAAGTCTAGAAGAAGTCTGTTTGTTGTTAGAGTCTACTTTCAGTTGGAGTCCTATTATTCTGCAAGAAGTCATATTCTTCTGCAAGTTTGTTATTTCTGCTTCCACGATTTAGTTTCTGTTTATGCACAATAGTTGTGGTCGTAAGTTTAGGAAGAGTGGTTAGAAAATATATGTATTTAAACTCTTTCAAAGAAATAAAGGATATCAGAAAATTGTTCCAAACCTTGTGGTCTGTTCTCACCCGAAGAGTACATTTTTTTTATCTTTATTTCAGGAGCTTTGGCTGGGACCTAACAGAGTTCAAGTCTCTTGTTCTTGGAGATTATTGACAATCGTGCATGTAATACAATTCATGTTGAAGGCATGAATCTTCACTTCAATCTTTTTCGTATGATGGGAAATTTATTTACGATATCGGGCTTGTTGTCAATCTTAGTACTTGCCAGAAAATTAGAAATCTTTCATTATCTAATGCTAATTGGCTCAAAGAAAAATCATTGGAAGATCTAATTCTTGGACTTCCCCTGCTTGAAAGGTTGGCTTTACACGGTTGCTCTGAGTTGAATAGTATTAAAGTAAGGAGTCAGCAACTAAAAAGTTTTACTTTCAGTAAAGATTATACATTTGACGTGGAAGCCTCAATCGAAGCCCCAAATCTTGTTTTCTTTAGTTATAAAGGTGATCTGAAGTTTAGCCTATCCATGAACTCACAAAATCTATTGGAATGCAACATTATAGTTCTGGAGTGGTCAGACGACTATGTAAATCCTGATTTGAATTGGTACATCTATTTCATGGATTTTCTCTCGACCCTCAATTGCTCCAAGAATTTAAGCCCGTTTGTTTATTCAGAAGAGGTATGCATATCATTTTTGTAACTTTTTTATTATTTGATTATTTTGGGTTATAGTCCTCACTTTTTCTCTGTTTCTTGATTACTCTTTGTCCAACATAGGCTCTAATATTTCCGGAAATTTTGAGAAGAGTGTTGTTCTCCTTGCCCTGGTGTGAAGCATTTGAAGATTAAGACATTTCAAAGAATGAAGAGGGAGTCAACCTTGAGAGATGCTTCGCATTGGGTTTCACCTTCTCTAGAGACGTTATCCTCCATGGAAGAACATCGATACGAATATTTTTATTAATTGTTTTACAACTACTTTGGATTTTACGAGATGTCTAGTGAAGATAGATAACTTCTTCGAGATATTTGTTTCATTTGATTCATTGTACCCTAGATTTATCTTCATGATCAATTCTTCTACATTTGGACCAGTTAGAAATCTATAATCAATTCCTAAAAAAAAATTTATATTTGCAAGTTTTAGAAATTTATTTAGATTTATTGTCTGCAACCTTACCTTAGTGATAGGATGAAGAAAGAGAGAGAGAAAAAAAGAAAGAATGGAGTTTAAAATTCAGTTTTTATTTTATTAGAATTTTTATCATTTTACAAACCGCCGCCTACAGTGATCTCTCACTGCATGGTGTTCAGCTCCACCTTCAACAATTGTGACTCAACTTTTGCTTGCTGCAATCAAGGTTTACGTTTTGTATAAAGCTATCATTTTTTTGCTCATATATATTTGTTTTGGTGAAATTTTGGTATTTTTCGCGTTTTGTATAAGGTTTACATCATATAAAATCTGTGATTCGAGGCCATCCATTTGAATACAGGATTGCATATTAGACTTCATGATGCATCCCTTTGATATTATATCTGTGTATTGATTGCAATCATAATTTGACTACTTGAATATTGTATTTTGTGCATATCGAATATATTGCACTGTTTTGTGAGACTATATATGTACTTGCTGGGCTTCAGTTCACAACTTACGTTTGTATTGTAGGTACAACAACAAGTACGTATTGAGTGATTAATGAGATGTCAGGATTATGAACAGACTTTTGGAATGTGGGAATGGGATTAACTACCGCGCAAACTTTTCCGCATCAGTTTACCGAGTTTTAAGATATCTGTCTCTTTTTACATATTATTGTTATCAGTTTGAGTTTGCTATAAGCTTTGAAAACTTATTTCTTAAGTTCCTATGTTTTGAATTATTATTTTTGGAGGTAGTTTCTATTTAGTATTTAATATTTGATAATCTGCTTTGTTATTGCAAGTTGTATTTCCATAATTAGACATTTGGAGTCATCCATTTCTTAAAATGTTTTTGCATAGGAGTTAGTAACGTCTCATAATTTAAGCCTAGACTAGGAATCAACCGAAGCTTTCAAATAAGTTTTATAAACTCTTTCTCAAATTAGACATTGCTTAGGTTTTTCATTCGAGCAGTTTTCAAGTCAAAAGAGTTTAGTAAAAAAATATATGTATATTTACTCTGATTTTCTTATGACCTAAACCGAGTTTTTACGACTTAATTGTCCCCTAGAAACCGGGGCGTTACAGATGTCCTTCCAGGAAAAAGAAATTGGAAGGTAAAGATGTCTGGAGAGGCCTTGGATTGGGGCCCGGCAGCATTTGGGACGATGAGGGTTGGCTAGTCCACAAACCTTATTTGGCCACGAAAGTTCTTTGTGTTTGGACGGGTGGGCTGGAAATGATCTCGAACATCCCAGAAGGTTGGACCAGAGGGTTTTGCTTGGTAGGCTAGACGGGAGGCATTTGTTTGGTAGCCTGGGAAAGCTTGGCCCTAGCCTCCTCTCCTTCATCGTCCTGGAAGAGAACTTCTGTCCGGATGGGCCGGGTAACCTTAATCCCTCTTCTGGAAAGAATTACTTGTAGCCCCTCGGCAAAAGTCTCGGCCGGTCTCTTTCTTCTATTCGAGGGTTGGGGGGGGGGGAGAGAGAGCCAAATCCAAGTCTATAACTTGGTCAACTAAGGAAGCCGGCTCGGAGGTAGGAGCCTGGTCTAAGACCTGTTCAGTAGTTGCCTGCTCGGCCACCTGCTCCTCGAGGTTAGACTGGGAGGCACCCTTGGATGGGGCATGAATCACCGAAACGAGGTTCGGATTGAGGGGCTCCATGGGTTGAGAAGATTAACCAGTTGAGTGCTTCACCGAACCCTTTTTGCCGGTGCCCTTCTTAATTCCCATGTGTTTGCCATGAACTATCAAGGGATTATCTGAAAAAGAAAAGCAAACGAAAAAGTTAGAATAAAAAATGATGGAAGTCCATTCGGGAAATGTTGGGGCAGTATTACCTAAGGCTTTTGATTTCCTCTTCGAAATCTCAAGCCTTTTTAAGTTAGCCTGGCCGAGTATGGTGGCAGCCACCGCGTCCCCGGGGATGACATCACAGACCGGGCATATGGACTTGTGTATGCCCTCATTGACCCCCTTGTTCCTCTTGTTTGTGGAAGCCAAGTCCTGGATAGCTTCTTCCCGATTGGTTGAGTAATTTTTCTTCTCTAGCCTTTGGAATTTTTCCATCTCCAAGAATCCTCATCGGGCTAGAGAATCCAAAGACATTAGCACGTAGCAATGTCTCTTGATAATGGGAAGAGTTGCAATGTGTTGCAACTCCTTGATTAGAATGGAGTCAAAGGTCTCTAGGACCGGTTTGCTCCAAGCAGGAATGGTGGCGAACCCCAGGTGGGGCAGTTCGGACTTGGGAACCCCCTTCTTAGCCCATTGGCCTTCCAAAATCGCCAATTCCTCCTTCCAGTCCTTATCAAACTCGAGACATCCAACAATTATGTTAGATTAAGCCCATGTGGAAAAGGAGTAAACCCTGGACGAACCATAACTCTCCTTTAATTGGAACAACATTGCGAACAGGTCGCTATTGATGTCCCAAAGCCCATGGAGCCTGAATAAGACAAGGGTGCTTATCATGATTCAAAGGGCGTTCGGGTGGAGTTGACCGGGGGCAATGCTGAGGTCGTGCAAAAATTTGTATAACTCCCTGGGAAAGGGGACCGAGAGCCCGAACTGGAGAGTGGAAGCCGGGAGAATGATGTAGTTGTCAAGGGGAGTAGAGGGGTAATAATTCCCTAATTCCTAAACAAGAACCCCAGACATAGTAGGTAGGGCGGACAGGGTTTTGATCTTTTTGGTTGAGAAAGTTCGAGTCTCGACCATATCCATAGACCACTCGGGCTTGCCATCTCCCGATTCTTCCTCTTCGGCATGTTCGGTGTGAGAAGCCAATTTGGGCTCTCTCACTAAGGCTCCCTGGCCTTGCTTGCCCCTTTTCTTTTTCGTGGATTTCCCATATGACTTTATCAAATTGGGTTGGATCTGGAATAGTAACATGAGTTAGTTTTTGCTTAATGGGTTGGGTTAGCTTAAGAATTTCAGAGAAAGGTGTGATCTTAATGGAGGTATTCTAAAAAAAAAATTCCATATCCCTAAGGTATAGTTGTTTGGGAGTTGGCTTTTGAGATATTTGGCTGGGTATAAATCCTTGGCTAATCCTATTATCTATCTTCTCTCTGGCAGCCACATTGGTTATAGTCACATCTTCAGGATTCAGTCTGGTAGTTTCCATTTCCTGACCAAGAAAAGTTTCTGAAAAATGCAGATGCTACCCAGTCAGTTTAAGAAAACTTGTTAATTGGGTAATCTATATCCGGGAAACAATGTCATGTTTGGGATACCTGTGGGTGGCTTAACTCATGATCGGTGGATCGGAGATCTCGTGTGACCTCCCATAAGCGAAGTCAAAAACCCGAACAAGGCATCATTTTATATGCTATATATATAAATAAAAATAAAGCTGAACCTAAGTCTTAAAATATATAAAATACACTATATTCAGAATATTGTATTCGGGTATATTTCACTCTGCCTACTCTAACTAAACCTATTAGGTTATTCTAAGTGTATGCAAGAAATGAAAAAAATAATAGAACAATAAACAAACTAAGAAATTTGGAAGTGAAGTTCAAGGAGATTACCGTCTAATCGAGGGTCATCCACGCGCACAGTTTGCTTAGTGCAAGCCGTTGTGTTTGGGAAGATGAAGAACCTAGATAGAGACACTGGGGTACAGAGAAAAGAATTTTGAGGGGGATTGGGAATGCAAGCAAAGAAAATCTAGAGAGAGAAAGTGCTATGGGTTTTTAGAGAGAGAAGCTCTAGAAATCAAGAGTGCAAGAAGTAAAAATGGTAAGGGTAAGGGGGCTTATTTATAGGCGGAGGATCTAATCGTAGTTCCGAAAAATCAACCACGGTTCCGACTCAGGATTATGGCCATGCGTCGTACAAACGGGGAGCCTTGTACATCACCGCCTGACAACCGTTCTGCCATCTCAACACGTGTGTGGCCAGAATTTGTCCAGCCGCGTATTCAAGTTTGGGAAGCGGAGGTGTCAGGAACAGTAAAACTCGGAGACGAGGTTGATTTTGCATGTTTCCAAGAAATATTTAATTTGAAATATTCCAAAATTCAAAGCCTACAAAATTCGTTACCCATCCAACTCAGATGGAGCAAAGAAATTCCCGAATAAAATGCGAAGATTACCACATTCTGTCCAAATAGGGAACTGGCGTGTCAGTAGCAGAAAGGTTCAAACAGGGATAAATTCATTCAAGAGTGCAAGCCCACTCCCTTCGCGAAGGAACTGGGCTTGGGGAGGAGTTGTAATGCCCGAATTCCCCCCATGGGTTAATTAATGAAAGCAAGTGATAAAAAAGCTAATTTGAAGAGTTAGGTCCCCAAAGAGATGTTCAGGCCGAACAGTGTATCCGGACCACGAAATACCTGGATAGGGTATTCAAAATTATAAGCCTGGATAGCTCAATAAATGTGTCAAGAAGCATTAGGTGCATGTTGCATTAAATGATACTCAAAGAGCCTCCTGTCATTCGTAAACTCAGACTGATCGCACACCCTAGCCTCTGAACCAGGTAGGAAACACATGATTGTTCCTAGAAAAGGTCTGGCTCTAGTGGTACCTAGACTTGACAGAATATGTGACAAATATTGTATTAAAATGCCTCAACTCTTGCTTATAAATAGTGGAAAGCATTAAAAGCTCATTTATGATCCTTTACTCCACACAACCACCCTCTCTCTCTCTCTCTAAACTCTATGCCTTATCTCTAAACGATTGTAATTGTTCTTGCTTGATATCAATAAACACGCTTGCCTTTATTTCTATGATCTGAATAGCTATTTATCCTGAACTTTGCTAGTGTTTTAGTGCTTAAACTCGAGATTCTATATTGTTAATCAAGTTTACCAAATTTGGTCATAACATTCGCATAAGCTAAGGACAAAGATTTTAAAGAAGGAATATTTATTGCAAAAGAAGCATCCAACTTCAAACTAGTCAACTTGACATCAACCAATGAATTTTCCATAAGTACATCTCCAGGTAAGCAATAGTATGCAAACTCAGTACATTCGGGCTCTATTGTAAGGTCAAATTCCTAGCTTAACCACTTATCAAGGTGGGCACTGTCTCCTTGGTACTTAATATCGAGCTTAAATCTAGTTCTGACTGAATCATAAATATAACACATACTTATATTTCGATCTTTCAAACATCAACAAAATTGTAGAATAAGTCACTATTAGTGAAGCGGAAATCTGAATCACAAAAACATAAAGAGGGGATTGAATACCACATGTGTCTCCAACGCTTGGCAAAGATACTCAACCGAACAACTTCAATGGTATACATGAAAAAAGAGAGGATATGATGGATGATAGGATCAGATAGCTTTGAAATTCGGTCAACTGGAACAGTACTTGATTGGTATTGTGTTTTTGTAGCCATTACGATGATCAAACAAGTAGAGAGAATAAAGAAATGGTTAATAGTTTTGAGAAGGAAAATCTCTTCTTATACTAGTCCTGAGATAACTATTGAGTCTCTATATCCTAGAAAAATCCTAAAGTCATATTAATGTATCTTTAAAGAGCTCAAATACGTATACGTATGTATCTTTAGTGGAGAATTTGAAAAGTTATATCGAGTATTTACATATAATAGATTGGAGCTTAATTTCTTAAATTTGATGTGGACTTAAATATTGATGAGGTGTTTCTTTTGTAATTTAAATAGTATTTTGAACATGATTGATATTCAAATCATGATTTAAACATGATTACTCTAACAAGCAGGATTACAGTAGCTAAAATGGTGTTCTTTTCGTTATTTGAATCATTATTCAAATATGATTACTGTAGAAACATAATACTATAGTTGAGATATTGTTCTTTTAGTTATTA
>WUAT03305501.1:0-10793 GCA_010015005.3 Ulmus americana | reverse complement strand
AGCCCTAAAAGCGCGCGCTATTAGAGCTCATAACGCCCTTTTTTTTCTTTCCAAATCCCCATTTTTTCCCAAATCCACGACCTTATTTCCACCAAATATTAAATTTCACGAGTTTTCCCATCAAAACAATATATTAACAATAAACTGAATACACATTTTGATGAAAACCCAAGCGTTGCCCTTAGAACTATGAACTCTTACTCTAAGAATCCTCACAATGCATCATTTAGGGGTGTTTACGCCAATTGAAAACGATAAAAAATGAGAGAAAACACCATAAAAAATATCATGTCATAGTGTGAAGGGCACATATTTATGAAAAAATGGGGATTTGGGAAAGAAAGGGAGCTATGAGCCCTAAAAGCGAGCGCTATTAGGGCTCATAGCGACCTTATTTTTTTATAAATCCCCATTTTTTCCCAAATCCGTGACTTTATTTCCACTAAATATGAAATTTCACTAGTTTTCCCATTTAAAAAAAAAAAAAAAAAAACCTATTAACAATAAACTAGAAACACATTTTAATGAAAACCTAAGCATTGCCATTAAAATTATGAACTCTTACTCTAGGAATCCTCACAATGCATCTTTTAGGGATGTTTGCGCCAATTGAAAATGATAAAGAAAATGAGAGAAAACACCATAAATACATCATGTCACAGTGTGGAGGACACAGTTTTATGATAAAATGGGGATTTGGAAAGAAAAAAAAAATAAAGGCACTATGAGCCTTAAAAGCATGTGCTATTAGGCCTTATAGCCCCCTTATTTATTTTTTTTTTTTTCCAAATCCCCATTTTTTTTCCCAAATTTTCCGGCCCTTATTTTCTAGTTAAGGCACCGAAGGTAAGACCATGAAAAATCTCGCATCACAACGAATTCGCCTACCCTCGGCATCACCTCAAAGTGCCAAATCTGTAACGGAAACCACAAAATTAACAACAAGAATAATCAATTATGTTACATTAATATAAAAGGAACCCCAAAATTAACAATATTTATTTTTGTGCAAGTGTCTCACCATGAAACCAAACGGGAACCCGTAAAGTGTGTATGTTTCTTTCTTGTCTTTACCCGTTCGGTGTTAGTGCTCCAGGAAGTGGTTGTACTTGACTCTGAAGTCCTTGCATCAGAGTTGCTCAATCGTGATGCCATAAGACATCGTACCCCAAGGATAAGAGTTGAGTGTCTCCAAGTTGTCAACCATCGACATGTACTCATGGCTAACTATCTTCTTAGAGTTGGAGCTCAATATCGTCGACTCCAAGAAGTACAACAGGGCAATCTTCACTTTTTCGTCTTGTGGCCTTCATCTTGGCCAATTCCATAGCTTAGCAAGCAAGTAGGGGCAGTTAACCCCTCCGGCAGGCCAATATGTATTCCAAAGACATGATCATTAGGCCTCCTCTCTTACTGATGCGAGTAGTTGGCGACATACTAACTAGGTGGTTTAGGCAAACTCCAATATGGAAAACCGAACTCTTGCTTCTTATTGGTTCGGGCTCTTTTCATCAGCACGTAGTGAACGTACTGGCCTGTAAAATCGGACTTTTTCTGGGGGTCGTCTAGCCAGTGTGTGTCTAGCTGAACAAAATGCCTAAAGCAAGAGGCTCTAAACTGAGCCTTCTGAGGCTCTTCCAGGACTTCCCAAATCTGCTAGATAGTGTGCAGCGTAGATTTGATAGGGAAACCACTCATTACGCCCTAGAATGTTCTCAAGTTGAGAAAAAACTTCAACTTCTCCCACCAAGTGTACCCTCTTACCACCAACTTCCTGAAATAGTTCAAAAAAAGAAGAAGCATTAAACCTCTAAACAAGGGTTAAACACTAGAAAAAACTCAAAACAAAACAAAAAAGTGGCGAAATTGGCGTCATAGCACAAAATCACGAGACTTTTTAACTGCGCTATGATGCGCTATAAGTAATAATCGCAGGTCATAGCGCAGTTAAAAAACCCTCAATTTTGCGCTATTGGGGGAAATTAAATTGTGCTATAAGTACTAATCGTTGGGTCATTGCGCCCCTTTTTCAAAACTGGTAATCGTTTCCGTGCAAAATAATAATAATAAAAAATAACCTCATACCTCTTCATCCTCCACTAATTGGTTACCTTCCAATGCGCTGCCATGGTCAACGGTGGGACTCTCCGTAACTGGGTCTAGTTGGGTAGCAGCCTCATCGGAGGAATTTGAGGTTTTCCCTGATGATACCTCTCGGAAAAAACAAGACAACTGGGCATTTTTTCTTCGGACAATAGCGATCTTCTTCACATGGGACATTTTTGTGGTTTTTCGGTGATTCGACGATCGCTTTCCGGTGAGTAAATGATTGGAGAAGAAGACGAGGAAGACGGCAGAATTGCGGTTTGTTTTGTTTTTGTTTTTCTTTTCAAACTTTTAAACTTGAAACTTATTTTTGTTTTTTGTTTTTAATTAACTCATTTAAACCAAATATTGAGGCTGTTTAGGTTGTGCTTTTAAAAAAATTATAATAATAATTTGGTCCAATTACTAAAAGAGCTTCTCAACGTGGTCCAATAACTAATTTTGCCCGTTTTACCATATTACTAGCTGTCACCTTCATTTTGTCTATTTTTATTCCAAGGTACACAAGAGAGGTAATCCTCTCCAAAATCATAAACCCATCTAAAGGCAAATTTTTTTTTAATAAAACTAAATCCCAAAATTTAAATTTTGAGTCTATAAAATTGATGTTTGGAATTTTCAATATTCCATGATTGGTATTTATATAAATTATTTTTTTGCAATTTTTTTATATGCTAGTTGATCCCAAATAAATTATATTTTGTACACTTTCACCAAACCCCATAGCATCTTGTTTTTTAACAAAAATGTATTTATGAACTCAAAAAGCAATCTAAAACGAGGTAAAGAGAGATTACTAATTGAATTAGTTGGGCTTGGTTTTGGCATAAGTTGAAAAAAGTTAAAAGCTATCTTCTTTGGAAGGTTTCAATTTTGTCATGCAGATTAAGATTGTATAATATAATCTGGCGCTGCTTTCCGGCTGGTGACTGGCAAGAAGCAAGTTGTGTTATTTGAAACAAGGCAATCAAGCAAGTGAATTGAACTTAGTCTTCTGGAATTTCTTTATTATAATAAACACCAATAATATTTGGAACAATACTGCTAAATTGGCAGATACTTGAGAAATAATATTTCTTGGTACAGATATTAAATTTATGGCTTAAAGTTCTGATTAATTAACACATACATTTAGACTTTAAAGTTAACTTTTAGTGTCTGCAATCTTAATTAATTTAATTTAAACCACTATGGAATAGATTCTTTGTTAGATTGGGATACATGTGAGGCTTAGTACTAATTAGTAGGGCCATAACTTGATTATTGCTAGCAAACAGAGAAGTTTTTTTTTTTTTCCTCGTAAAATATAAAATTTAGATTGAAACCAAATATTTGAATTCAACTTGTTCGTAGCAGTCGACATTGTAAAGTCGTATGTGTAATGTGTATAACATTAAAAAGATGAAACTATTTCTTTGTAATTTGTTTTTTAATCAATTTAAACCTTTATAAATATTTTCAGGCTAAGATATGGTCATATATCGAAATTTTCTATTGGCTAATTTCCACACAAATCACACTAATATATCACCCTTTTTTGGGGGTTATCTACTTCATATGCTTTTTTCAAGTTTAAATGAAGAAAAAATAAATAAAAATTGTGCCTGTGTGTGTAGGTTTTTCCTCGTTAAAACTATTTTAGAATTTTGGTATTCTCCAAATTAATATATCATTTAATTACTTTGATCCTACTCCTGTGAATATTAAGAAGCAACCATGACGATTGACAACATTGACAAGGTCTTGGTTTTGAGAAGGATAAACCTTTGACGTTATTCCTTTATGTACACATTGAAGGAGACTTTCGAGCCAAAGACTTTATTTTTTCTTGTTCAAACCCCCACGAGCAAATATACTTTCAATAGGAGTATATAAGACATATGTGCACACGTGCATATGAACATAAATACATATTTTATTGTCGTTCAAACGATATGAATTGCAAAAATCAATTCTTTTCTAATTTAACCTTTTTGTATGAAAATCTCTATCGTTTTAAATATTTTCACAAAAATCTTCTTTTTTTTTTTTGAGTCTCAAAAACAAAAAATTAAATAAATAAATTAATCCCCTCTCATAAAAAATACCATAATGCTCTCATGTAGTTTCGTTTATATATTCATATTGCAAAAAATATATATTAAATTATAAAACGTCATTTTTTAAATTATTTAATTTTAATTAAAAACTCTTAACATGTTTACCGAAAAAAGTGTCAAGCTCTTTGGTGTTAGACCTCACAGAAGGTTTGGCTATTGATTTGATTAATGAAATTTTGTTTGAATTATTGTTTTTGTAGGTTTCAGATAGGTTTGAAGAAAAACCTAATAGCTTTGATAAAAAATATATACAAAAAATATAAAAAAAAGCTCCGCAAAGTTATAAGATTATTATTAGATATATAGCTGTGCTTTGACTAATTTATATGACATATTCATGCGTTTATCTTTCTAGGCTCTTTCAATTACTTTCTTAGTTAATAGTTTGATTTTTTAAGTTTAGGATTAGTATCTAATGGTGCGTATGTACTTGGCGTTGGTATTTAACAAATTAGCTCTTATAGGAATTTAGGTTTAGGATTAATATAAACTATTTTTAAAAAAATTGGAGCTTATAGCGGCGACAACAGAGCTCAAATTTGTCACTATAAGCAACCTATATCGCGACGACAATTCAAAAATATCATCGTTATAGGATGGAGCTCATTATGTACTTTTACTTTAAAACAATGATAACATTTACTTATAACGACGAAGTTAAGTCTATAGCGATGACATTTTTGTCATCGGAATACACCTATTGACATGAATCTATTGCGATGATATATAACAATGACTTTGTTGTCGGTGTAGATTTATAGAGATGACTTTTTTATTTATAGTGTAAAACGTCCCTCATTTTCTTAAACTCATGTCCCACTTAATTAGCACACATAGTGCCAAAATTGTGAATTTTTTTTTATAAAAAAGGTAAAATTAAATAGTAAATTAACTAATAAAACATAATCCTTCCTCAACTTGTCATAAACACTTAATTCATAAATATTAAACTCAAACTTTGAAAGAGAGTACTTTTTATTATAAAATGCCGAATACTTTAAATTGCTTAATTTGGAACAAATCCTCGGGAGAAAACCAATGTTCGTATATAGTCTTAAATTAGCAAAAATTCCTTAAATACAAACCAATCAGATTCTTTTGTACAAAACCTTTAGAATAAAAGGGAGACAAAATTAAAGAATTGTTGTTCCAGAAGAAAACCCTATATCCGAAAGAACCTTGTTTTGGAAGACGTACGTGAAAAAAGTAAAACCCAGAAGGAAGAGGTTCCAGAGAACCCAAGTAAAAGCATCTCATTCTTAAAACAATCCGGAAGGATCCACTATTAAATTGTGTTTCCGAAAAACGTATGTCTTGACGAAATCAAATTAAAACAGATTTTCGGTCACAGTTCCTTCCCGTAAACCAAAAAGAATCCATGAATGATCACACGAATAAGAAGGGATTCAAAACATTACCAGTCAATTTTTCCATAAATCATAAGCTTATAAAATCATTAAAAGCATAATAAGATGTTCTATTTCTTTAATTAGTGAAACATTATATTACAACCTACAAGTTTCCTAGAAAACATAGGCCTTAAAAAAATATTTAACACTGAACGGAATCATTCATTTCTCCTTATAACGGGTTCCATACCGATTCATCCCCATTTCTCGAACTCAGCTCTGGTCCGAACAATCATCACCTAACCGGTCTCTTGCCCTGATCATCTATAACATGAAAGTAAAAGATGTGAGTGGAAACTCAGTAAGCACAATATTTCTCCTCACAATACAATATTTCCTCACAATACAATATTTTTTATTTAAAACTCATAACATTCAAACCATGAAAAACCATTATGCATTCATTTAAAACGTTATTGGGCCCCCTTTTGATGTGTATACCCGTTTGTGACTGTCGGAGAATCGAATCAAGTCCTTAATACCCCTCCGACAACCATAATAGTCAAACCTCATTGTCAATAAGACAAGGCCGGGCAACATCATCATAAAACCGTGAGTAAGATAAGTAACTTGCAAAAATAAAACCTTTAAATTTGTTAATAACAATATTTTCTTTTCACATAGAAAGTTAACCAAAAATATTAGCACATAATAATTTTGAGGCACATTAAAGTCATGTTGTAAGTGGGATAATTTACAACTTTTCTTAGCTCCCGGATGCTTAATTCCTTCTCCAAAATGAGACTAAAATCATAAGGAATTAAACATTAAGCATGACCATTAGTTCCTTGCTCTGGATAAGTCTTTCAGTAAAGAGATCCTATCCTAAGTTCAACCTTAACTCAACTTGATCTTCTTTACAGCTCTTATTTTGGAAAGTTTAAATGGCAATTTTCCATGTCCTTTAAAATCCTTCAAATTTGGACAAATTCATGTTCAAATCATCCCAAAACATTTAAAAGACTTATTTGTAAAAGTGTATTCTGAAATCACATTTAAAAGTCTCAAAACTTCATTTTCTTCAAAACTAGTTTCATAGAACAGTTTTCCTTCTCGGCCAAATTTCTCAAAATCCATAAATGATAAATTTTGCATCTTTTGACACATGAAATAGACATATTGGGCTTTTCAAAAAGTTATCAAACATGAAAATCAGAGCTATTTTGATACCTCAATTAAATCATGTCGTTCAGACATAATAGTTGTCCAAGACCGTGATATGCAAGGACTTTTCCATAATTTTATAGCTTAGAATCTTGCATGCAAATTCATGGATTTAACTTAAATTAAAGGATCCTTACCTTAACTGAGTTCGAATTTTTGGATAAGAAAATCCACACTTAAATCGAATTGGAAAAATGGAATTCATCTTGCTGTTCTTAAGCTCATGAGGAGAAGAGAAATACTTAGGGTGAATGAAAGCTTTTAGTAACCCTTACTCCTCACGCTACCCTCGCTATATATAGAGGTGTTGAGGGTGATTAAGGAGTTTAATATGATTTCTCATTGGCTGGCTTAGAGTTAGTGGCTAGCTGAATTCTTCTCTATTTGACACCTAAGGCAAAACCAAAGTCAAAAGGCTTGCGTGTTTGCTACCCGTTATTCCACTTTTTAAACCTTATTGGGACTATTCTAGGCAAGTGGGAAGAAGGGTCTCATCTTGTCTTCCTTCAATACCTTGACGGCAACTGGTGGCTGCTGCTTGGTTGGAAGCATTTGCTTCAGCATAGATGATCTTCGTGCTATAGTATTTCCTCTTTATCAGGAAAGGTTTCTGCAAACTATAAGGCTTCCTCTTTTGGAAGGCTTCTTGAAATATACAAGAAAGAGGAAGCCTTCTTGAAATATACAAGAGTGTCCATTTTTTGAAGCATTCTCTGTGTTATCCCTTTAACTAGCATCGTTGGAAGGGTTTGAAACAACTCGGGTTTTTAACAACTTAATTAACCCTCTAAAATATGATTTAAGCCTAAAATTTTGGGAATTTTTTTTTTTTTATAAATACATAAAAGCTTGTAATGTCATTGGTCTTTTTTAAAAAAAAAAAAAAAAAAAAGTAGTCAAAAATTTTGTTTTCAAAACCCAAACCTTAATTAGGTCATCAAAACTTTATATGTTCCTAAAACGTATTTTCCTATGTGAAAATCTTTAAAAAATATCTGGAATTCCATTTTTAAACAGATAAAAGGAGTAAAAGTTGCTAGTAATCACCAATTACTAGACATTAAGTAAAAGTCTCTGAAAAGCATATTTACATACCAAATATTAAAGCGGATGAAGCATAAACTTAATATACAATATAATAAATAGATCTTACATAATAATCTTATGAAAACCAATGCGGAATTAATATGCATGGTCGGGTACCCATTCCCACCTTCCAAAATCAACCGCACTCGCATCTCAATCAAGCATCAGAGATATGCTTACCTTTGGTAACTACAGCACGAATGTAGGTTATGAGCCGAAGCCCAACAAGTACAGACATATCTCACAAAACTAGCGTAACACATTCAATAAGCATATAGACAAACAACAGTACTGATAATGCCATGATCCATGAATATATGATCCTATTGAATGTAGACTTCTATTTAATTCAAATATTGTGGTCTAGACCTCTTAATGAACATTATCCATACTTGGGTTCTTAGGTACATAGATAACACGCTGCCATCGGAGGGTGAAAGGGAAGCTACCCAAGTCCAACACCAGTCCTCTGGCTGGGAACATTCAACGTAGTGCATCTAATGTAAAATCATGAGCGACAAAGGATTTCCCGTAAACAGGATAGTATGACACACTTGATTCCATATTAATCTTTGTAATGACTTGTTAAACTTATAGTCTCCTTAGTAACATTAGTCAGATTGTTGAACTAATGCACCATAAATAATCATGTAAGACTCTTTTTGACTATTATCTTCTTAAAGACATAAAACTGTCCTATAATGCATGACTATGGTAGATGTTCAAACGAGCATAATATCTGGATGTAGTGCACATAATTACACAGGTAAACAACCAGATAGTCTAACATAGCATAGCTCAACATCAATTCATCCATCAGGTATATCAACCAGCACAACAGAATATCAGATAATCACAGATAATTTGAAGTACACTTATTGAATACATTGCACATATTATTTTTGAAAAATCATTTGTTCCGTGTTGTAAGTGAGATCTGTACTTACTGTTTTGCATCGCTAAATTTCCAATCCTTTCGTTTCTACTGAAAGGCTGGTGTTCCTATTTTGGAATATTCTCATAGTAGAATATATCGCATTTTAAAATCTCATTAGGTTATATGTAATCCTGCTAATGAACTTTAATAACTAATTCCATTATATTTTAATTAGTGATTACTAAACTCTAAAGAGAATTATCTATTTGCTATTACCAATAATTCTCATAATTAACTTTTAATTTTAGACATTATTTTTTAAATCAATAACTATTTATATTTCAAAACCTTATTCATCTTCCTTATTTAATTCACTTTTCTAATCTTTTCTTATAATCTAAAATTTTCATATTTTAATTGGTATATTATTACCAATTAAATTTTCCATTTAATCAAATGAGTTAATTTGAATTAAGTTCTCTCCATTATTTACATTTTTGTTAATTACCACTCTTTATTCTTATAACTTGTAAATATATATTTTTACTACTTCATTGTTATTAATTACTCATTATTCTCTATTTTTTAATAAATAATTCACATTCTTGTCTTAGAGAATTATTAAAATTTAAAAGTATTTATACATTTCCTAAACTCTAAAAATTAGCAATGAAACTATCTATTTATTAAGTCTCACATTTATTCATTTAATTAATTTATTATTATTATTATTTTACCATTATTTATTTACTACCTTTATTATTTTATTTATTTCAATTTATTTTATTTCATTTTTTTAGACAAAGGGGCCAAAGCACCTAACATTTCCATTAAGTTTAACAGGCCAAAGACCCTATACAATTTTTTATTAAATAAATAAATAAACTTACTTCTCAGCACATGTTAAAACCTTTTACTTATTTATTTATTTATATATTTTTTATCAGCTTGTATATATGTATATAAGAAGAAAGATGAATAGTACTCATCTTCCTCCTCTTATCTCTTCTGCGTCGCGATCGGACCAGCACCAACAGCCAAACCAACCGCCTCTACCGATGCCACCTTGCCGGTCGAAACAGCCCCACCCACACCGGCCGCCCGCATGCTTCCTTCTCGGCGGCTGTGGTCGCTGCTGTTCACAGGCGAAAAATCGAGCTCAAGCTTGGTTTGTCGGTGTAATGGTGGTCCAGTCCACTCTGGCCACCCCGACGACTTCCGAGACTAGTATTGGCTTTGTCTTCGCGTTCCGGTTACGGTAGTATATACCTCCGTCAACGAGTATTTCCGGAATCAAAACTAACTCATACCATAACTCTCTCTCTCTAACTTCTCTCTAAAAAAAAAAACTTTCAATCCTATTCTAATTCTAGTTTAAACAATTTAGAACATTAAGAGGTGAAACTAGCTTACCAACAGGCTTCGTTTTACACCAATCTTTGCTACAAAATTCCTCCGCCCAAACCACCTCGTTCCTCTGTTTCTCTCTTTGTTTTTTTTACAGCAAACAACAACCTCTATTTCTCACTTCACTCTTCAACTCTCTCGAACTATCCATTACGTCACAAAAGTTCTGTTTTAAAAACGCACTAGCTACAGTGCAAACCGACTTCAATCAATCTATATTGTTGCTCTTTGTTTTTAAACAAAATTTGTGTGTATCCATATAATACATAATACATAATACACACTTCACATTATTCATTCATGTTTTTGTTTTTATATATGTCTGGGCCGAATCCCTCTTCCATTTTAAAAATTATTTGGGCTAAAGCCCAACTAAAAATCCTAACCCTTCTCTCTTAACAATATTAATAAAAATACTATTATAAAAATAAGTGAGCAACTATATTTTTCATAAGTGAGCAATTCTATTTTAACAATAATCATAAGTGAGCAATTCTTTTTTATTTTTATTTTTTTATAAAAATAATTATATTAACAATATTAATAAAGATACTATTTTCATAATTTGTATTTTGAAAATTTATTACTCACAACTATATTTTTCATAAGTGAGCAATTATATTAATACGTAAATTTTAATTTCAA
>WUAT03305280.1:0-10793 GCA_010015005.3 Ulmus americana | reverse complement strand
ATAACCAATTATTAAATTCAAAATTACCTGTGTTTTGTTTGTGAGCAAATGTTGTTCAACCTTCTCCACAACCACTTCTTTCAAAGATTCTTCCCGCGATGTTTGAATTGATTTGTCACCTTAAGCAAGATGGGTATCATGTTACAAAGAGGTTGAAGAACTCTGCCCATTTGCTCAGGTATGGTAGCGCTGATATCGCAATCAAGAACAACCAACTAGCATTTCACGAGGTCAACGACCATTGCCACCCAATTGACACCTTTGAAATTTACCGATATGTACAATGCCTTACAATTCTTCCTTGGCCTTCCTCTTTGGATTTTTTTTTTTTACCCTTGGCAAATTGCACAAAATCATCATCAATGAAAAACTTCTTCATGCCCTCCTTAACAAATGTAGGATAATGATTGACCACAAGTAATGACAAAAAAACAGATAGTATAGCAACATCTAGAGGAAATATATCCTTATACTTATCTAGTCTCCTCCGAAACTAGTACAAAATCTTGTCGATATTTTGCAAAAACAAAGCAAAATTAGGTTAAGCAAACCAAAAGTTAGGTTCAACAATTACTAGTGCAAAAACAGAAACAATTCATACCTCGTTTGAAATCCAAACACATAGGGAACATGAGTTTGGAAAGAAAAAAATGCCCGGCTCATATCCATTGTGCCACCTCGAAAAGTCATAGGTGCACCCTAGCTTGTAAGCCAACTTAGAAACATTTTAATTCTCGTCTCCTTCACCAGTCGAAGGGGATCATACATAATATCTTTCTTTCTCCACTTTGGTTGTTCCCCGAAGGTGTAACGTATACACAAGGCTTTGCCCCTCTTCCTTACTCTTGCCTTTCCCTAAGATTGGACTTGTGACCACATGCATCGTATCCCCAATGTTTTCATCAACAAAAATACCCGAGTACACCTTAGTCGCAAATGTCACATAGGTCAAACGGTTATCATCTGGGACAGCGACATCACCAAATCCCTGAATGCTCTTCCACCACCTCCTTTACACTAAAACCAGCCGCCTCTTCTAAATTACCCTTAGATGGCATGTTCTACGTCTACTCAACAACCCAATCAATCTTTTTGTTAAGCTCATCGAAAAGGCCATCAACCTTTGACTCAAACGATCAACCCATTTCATCGATGCGCATCATGACCTTTGACTCAAAGATCAGCCCACGTCATCGATGTACAGCTTTATTCTTCTTTCCATCTCGGGTAATCATGACTCAGTTGCTTGGGAACTCGAAGAGTAGGGTAATTAAACATCAATATTTATAGGAGGTTCCTTTCTTTGTTCTTCTCTATGTTCTTCCTCCCCAACATCCCCCCTTTCTCTCTCCCTTTCATCCTCCATTCCACCCTCATTTTCATCCACATGTTCTCCCTCTATTTCTCCCTCCCTTACATCACAAATTGTAGCCCATTGGCCTAATACTCTTGTCAACCCTTTGACTACATTGTTCAAAACATCTTTGTGAGAGACAATAAGCTGCATGTAAGGCAATGACAACTCTTCCCTCGAATGATGTAGAATAGAGTGAACAATTACCTGTAATTAATACAAAACAATTAGCTAATATTCAAAAATTGTAATTACATAAAGTATTCGCTAATAGTTAGAATACATACTCTATTATCCTTGGAGGCGCTGGTGATCCTCTCCAAGGAAGGCACAGTCTTCGCAAAATGCCAATTAAGGCATCGCGGGAATCTAACTTCACCACCCACCCAACGTGCACATAGCATCCCTAAAAATGGGACCGCTTTAAACGTCCACATCTGCATTCATAAACATTCACATCAATCAATACTTAACAACCATAAACATTATTAACAACATACAAGATTAAATAATAAAACACTAACCTGAAAGGAAAATGAGAAACCGTACAATGTGTACATCTCCTTAACATCGGCGAGCTATTTGTAGGGGGTCTTTCTCAATTGCTCACAATACTTTTCTGCAAGGTTCTTCCCCCACAAACTATTAAACGTCGTGTCAAAAACATCTCCTCTTCAATGATAAGCCTTAGACATGTCAAGATCATCGACATGCTCATGTGAAACTTCGTAACGTTCCTTTTGGGCTCAGAGCTAAGTAGTACACCTTCTAGAAAATAAATTAAGGCGATCTTGACTCGGTCTTCTCTATGCCCTTTCTCCTTATCGGCCTTCTTTTTCTTTCCCTTCTCTGACTTCTTTTGCTTTGCCTTCCCCCTCTCTTTTTTTTCACAAAGAGATTGGAAGCAATTTTGAATATTGTCTATTTTGATATGTGTGTTTCTTTTGAAGTGCTCGTGGTGATTCTTCAATTTCAATCTCATTAGCAGAGAAAGCTTCAGTCTCTCAAAGCAACGAAGACCAATGACGAGTGAAAACTTTTCAATACAAAACCTATCAAGTTTCCCCTCCACTAGGAACCACAATTCTTTCTTTTTCAAGGTTTGCATACATCAAAGCATCAAGAAGTGGACGTATTGGTCGATAAAGGAATTCCTCTTTGCCAATTTTCCACCCGGCAACCAGATCAAGAAAGTGCCTGAAGCACATGCTCCTAAATAACTCCAACTCCCAATCTTCCAACTTGTCTTTAATCTTGGCCAAGATACCCACTTGTTGTTTTATGGTGATCTTGGTCGGGAATTTATCCATGTAAATTTCACAATCCAACATGGTTCTAAGATTACAAAACTGGGGAAACTTATTGGTTATATAAACCTGAAAATTATTCAACAAATAAACACAAATTAGCAATTAGAAACGGAAAAAAAAAAGGCACGACTAAGCAGTCGCGTTATACACAAATAGCGCACTTGTAGAGTCGAGCGAACACACAGTGAAGGCTAATACATTATGTGGCAGACCCAACTGTATAGTCGAGCCGCACAATAAGGAAGTTGTGCGTAACCATTTGCGTGACAACTCAATCGTGCAACTTGACTGCGTAGTCAAGCGTATACAAAAAAAAATCCAAAACTATAGTACAAGCACGACATCATAGTAAAGTCGCGATAGTCTAGTCAGGCTCAGCATCAATGAAACTGCTTAGTCAAGCAATACCATAGGCATCACCAAAGTTGAGGGGTCAAGCTCGACTACACAATTGAGTTGCGCAACAGAACAGTCACGCTTATACGATTGCGCAACTTCTTGCTAGTGCGACCTGCCCGACTATGCCTCATTTTCAATAGCGCGACTGGAAAAATGGTGCCAATCGCACCTCACTAAAATTTCAAAAACCCCATCTTCTACAACGAATTCCTACCCATCCAATTTTCAGTTGGATTTCTGCCATAAAACAGTCCACATGCCAATTCTAAACAATACCACTAATATCTAAACCCTAAATCATCAATTTCACAGCAAAAAAATTCAAATACATAAATAAATAATAAAAAATTCAAGTCAGTAGTTTCTTTGAACTTACCGAAGGAGGAAGCACGTTTGGGCCTTCATCCTGGTCCTCGTTTCCTTCCTCCTCGGCTGCGTTGATGTGGGCCACAATCTCCTCCACAATTGCGTGGGGTTGATAGCGGATTGGGTTTGTGAATTGTCGTCGATTAGAATTTGGGCGAGTGGGTCTTGGGTTCCCATTTCAGAAGCCGTGTGGGTTGGCAGTAGGGTGTTCTCTATGGCTTCAATGTACTCAGATATGAAAGTTGTTAGGTTTTTGTGGGTGGTCTCCGGAAGAGAAGAAGATGAAGTTGAAAATTGTGACAGTTCTGTTGAAAAGAAGAGAAGAAAAAGGAAAAAGAAGAAGCAAGGCACCAGCTCGAGAAAGAAAATGGGTTTTGATTGTTTTGTTTTGTTTTTCATTGTTTTAATTAATTTGTTTTATTTATAAATGGGCTTTTAAAACATTTTAAATAGAATGCCCATAAAAAATTAAATCAAAACAAATTACAAGGCCATTCTTGGAAATACGTTTTTTTCTGTCAATTGGCCAAATGCCTCTTAGTAGACACCAATTCAAAAGTTTCTTGAAAAAAAAAAACAAACAAAAACAAAAAGGCATACGACGATATCTTCAACAACGGGGCTTTTTATTTATTAGTTTTCCTTAATCCATCAAATTATATACATTATTTTGAAACTTTAAACAAGAATGAATACTTATCATCAACATTTTTGAATTTTCAATATCTTCAACAACGGGGCTTTTTATCTATTAGTTTTCGTTAATCCTTCATATTATATACATTATTTTGAAACTTTAAACAGAATGAATATTTATCATCTATAATTTTGTATTTTGCATGTTCTTTATTTCACATTAGTAAAATTAACACCACAATAACACTTTACACCAATTTTCTTAAAAGTAAAACGTGGAACAAAAAAAAAAGCCGAAAGTTGTGAAGTTGTGTTTCTCGGGAGCTTATGATTTATAAAAATAAAACAAATAAACAATTTAAATGGCCAAATTACAGCCAAACTGTGATCCATTTAACAGTATTTCTTCCTATCAGAGTAAAGAACAACAAATCCTGCTCAAGTTCATGGCAAAATAAGAGGCTAATAATGTAAATAAAGTGCGTAGATAGGAAAATTAACCACTTATTGAGGAGTATTTTTGCTAACCAAGTCTGCGCCACTAACATATCGAGAAACAAATGATATTAACCTGAAAGGAGCACCAATGAGGGGTGCATCTGAGAGAGGAATACCATCCTTTTCATCATTCTCAGCCGCCTGCAACTCAAGATCCCTTACTTCATTCTCCTCCAATGGAATTTGCACTATTTCGCTAGATTCCTCTGATATTGAAGGTTTTGGGATTGGACTTACTCCATTCTCCTCCAATCGAATTTGCACAATTTCACTGGATTCCTCATATATCAAAGATTTCGGAATTACATTATAAGCATGTGTCTCCAAATAATGAATATTGTTCCTCTCCTTTTTGACTGGAGCAACCTCAACAGAATCCAAATCCTGGCCTGAAATGTCAACAGTGGTATTGGTTTCGAAGACAGGACCAGAAGCTCTGGCACTTTCGGAAGTTCCAACCATAGGACCAGATGTTAAGGTTGAAGCATGCCCAACCATACCACCACGCTGATCAAGCTCAACAAACAACTCATTGACCTGCAAATAAGCATAAAGGGGGCATCAAACTTGGCAGAAACTAAAACAGAGCCTAACTATTGAATTGCTCCGTCAGAAACTTCCCATCTGATGTTTCAACAGAAGCAGCAAAGACCATATATGTACTGAAATTGTTGGCATCAATGGACAGAATTAGCAAAATTTCCTGACAAGGGAACTATTGCAGGAGGCGGTCTTTACCTTCTCAACAAGATCCGCGTTTTCTGCCACTAATTTCTCAACCAGTGCACAAGCTGCTTCTACTTGAGAGTTCAAATCCTCACGTTCAGAAGCAAGCTACATTACACAGAAAGTTATCAGATTTTGTCTTCATCTGAGAGGTAAAAAATGAAAAAAGCAACACCAGCAAGAATTATATCTTTAAATTTCATTAGTAACTTTATAAACAAACATTGCCTTCACACATTGCTTTGTTTATAACCTTTATAATAAATAAATTTATCTAGCATCCACTATGAAATTTGTCATCTGGGAAATAAAAACATCTAAACAATTGTGATCTAAACAAATCCACAAAGCTAAGTATTCCTACATTTGACAAATGAGCAAGTTGAAGAAGCAAACCTTCTTAAGTTTATCAGATGACTGAGTAGAGGAGATGCTCTTAAGATCCTTAATTTGCAATTGCAGACTATCTATATGTTCCACCAATTGTTTGTTTTCTTTTAAGAGATTGTTTCGGGATTCTTCCAACTCCACCACCTGGAAAGCTTTGTTTTTTAATACCATATCAGAACAAATGCAAGTGATTCTGTGAACTTGTTACAAATGTTGGAATGTGCATGTCATGACAAATCAATTCAATATAGTACAGGAGGTTGAAATTGAAATTTTCAATTCCCAACATCTCATCTATTCTTGTAAAATGGGGGAAAAAAACTAAAAATTAAAAGGACCCCAATTAATTACATCAGCTTTGCGTTTTCTGTAATGTGGGATGCTCTTACTGAGTTCAAACTTGGGTATGAGGGGTATGTCTTCTAAATTTTGTATACTAAAAAAAGTTGGGTAGTCACCCTGAAGTTTCAGAAGAAATTTAAGTCAAAGCCGTCAAATAGATTACTAGGGTCATTGGAGCAATGTACCTGAACTTGTAATCTAGCAATATCATTATTCAGATTCTCAGTCCTTTCTTTAATCATATCCTGCAAGAGAAACACATTAAAATTACCAATTAGAATATGCTCCTTCACTAACTATATATATTATAGATATTTAATTATCTTTTTTGCTGGAATTTAAAAATATCTATTCTGTCAAAGATGTTATGGCCCAAGTGTTCATTTCAATTGTCCAGAAGTGTTTCATGCACATATTTGTGAGTCTAGCCGTGTCCATGTGCATGCCTTTGTATGAGAGAAAAATATTCCACCCCATCCCAAAAAAAAAATATTCTAGCATTCATACACTGAACCAGTAACGCCAAATTATTTCACAACTCATCATCTCCATTCCTTTATAATACTTCTTAAGAAACACTAATTCTACATAACTTGGATCAACACACCAAGTCACTAACCACTCGCAAGTTGTTAAACTTATACTAGGAAGAATAACTAAAAAATTGATTTAGCAATTAACTTTCAAGTATTCTAGGTGATTCGCAACAAATCTAAAAGTTCAAGCATACTAGCAAAACCATTTTTTCTCATAAAATTAGTTCTAAATTCTTTGAAGATTCTTAAACACGAAACAGAAAAAAGCAAGGAAATACCTCCTTTACAATCCAAGAATCTTTATCTTTCTCTAGTTGTTTAATTCTCTCCTGCAAGCTTGCCTGCAGAATATCAAATGAATAAGTGGAAAGTTTAGAGAACATGTTTTATTTTCCCTTTTTTTTCTTTTTAAAACTATCCAAAAACAGCAAACGAGACATGAAGGAAATTAAGGTAGACCAAAGTGATTGCTGAGTGGAAGAGTAACAAAAAGTCAAGCAGCAGAAGTTCACCTCTTTCAAATCCCAAGTGCTTATTTCACGTACTAACTGATTGACCTTTTCTTCCATCCCGGCCTGCAATTAACATAGCATCAGATGCCAATCTCACAAAATCTGTAAATCCCATTGACAAACCATTGTAAACTATATGCAGCTTTTCCGAGCAAAAATGACAGATTAACAATTTAAAGGAGAAAAACAAGAAAGTTATTTTTTAACATGGTTCACCTGTTTCTGAATCCAGGAATCTCTTTCACTCTGTAATTGAACAATTTTCATCTCCAAACTGGCCTGTATATAATCCAGTTAACAACCATCATTAAACATACCTGAACAACACATTACTCTAAAAAGAAAGGTAATAGGCTACAATTGAATTGTACATCAATCATTCCTAAATGATTACATTCAAATTACAATACCTCTTTCTTGCTATAAGAACTGCTGTCATCTCGTAGTTGTTTGATTGTATTTTCGAAGATAACCTGGAAATGAAATAAACAAAACATGCCTGAATATTCCCCCACTCTTTCCCAATCCAGCCACTTAAAATTTGCAAATTTAACTATATTACCTCTTTCCGTGAATGTAAATTGTTTTCTTTTCGCAGTTCATTAATTGCATCTTCTAAGGTAGCCTGAAAAGGAGAAGCAATTGCAATATTAAAAGGTTAATTCCAAGTAAATTAGTACTAATTTATGAATAATCTTTTCTGGACTATTATCAAGATTAAATTCCCACATAAATACCTCCTTTTGTTGCTGTAAATCCTTTTCTGTTTGTAGTTGTTTTATTATTGCTTCTAAGGTAGCCTGTAAAATGACAGACACTTTGCCGTAAAAATTCATATTAAAATTAAATTTACACAAATGGAAAACCAGAAACATTCCTGTCTAAGGAAGTAACCATATCTGTATTCATACCTCTCTTTGGAGCCACTGACGTTTCTCAGTTTCAGCTAAACTAGACTGCATAGGAAAATGACAAAATTGTCAGTTGATAATGAAGAGAATCCAATTGTCAATAAGGAGAGCATGAAGGAATTTGAAAACCAGGGAAAGTCATGATGGCAATTAGAAACATGCAGAGTGCTCTGGGTTTCTTTTGATGATATACGAAAAATGACCTCCTATTTTAAGTTTATGCTACTGAAAATTATGCTTCTATGCAGTACTACTGATCTCTTACAATAATCCAAAAAAATATATGGTTATTTTCGTCTACCGCCTGTTGAAATTAGCTGGATAGAAACACTGAATAAAGTGAAGAACTAACTTAATTGAAGAATTCAAATGCTTACACCTGAATCAACTAAATATCAACTGCACCGACATAAATTCTAAAGTATCATAAAATTTACTAGTCCTGGCCTCCTTTCCATCACAACTACCAACAGAAAAATCCTTAAGTTTGAAAATTAAAACCAAAAGTACTGTTTTAACACTTGCCTCTGTGATTTAAAGTTCTAAATTGCCAGAAAATTACTTCAAATATTTGAAAAATAAGGTAGAACTCCAACCATAAATATTCCAAACCAAGAAAAAATCTATCTTACACACTCTGAGCCATTGGCACGATGCCTGCTGAGATCCACACCCCCGTCTTGCTCTTCAATTCGAGAATCTACAGCCTCAGAAACATGGCCTCGGTCATCTTGATGCCCATTACTCTCGTAATTCTGATCTACGGCAGCAATTTCTCCACCAACCTCGTCCGCTGCCTTATTACCCTGCTTGTTTTTCTTCTTCTTATTTCTCTTCTTCTTCTTGTCGTCCTCCATTTTCGCACCTTAATCTCTCAAATTTCAGAAAACCACTCGATTTCTCGTATCCAGATCCACTAGATTCCAATAGATTAACGAAATCCCAAACTCTAACCTGCCACCGACATTATCTATACAATCAATTCGACGAATTTTTGAGAAAAAAAATTTCAAATTCATCCAATCAAAACACGTAACTTCACAGATTCGGCTATGTTTATGGATCAGAATAATAGAAAATCTACAATGCAGATTAACAGTTGAAGAGCATAGCTAAGAAACCTACCTGAAGATTCAAATCGAAGTATGTAAGCTAGAATAGAAAATCTCAGAGAATATGGGAACCAATCGTGAAAGCCAGTAACATTTTGGCCCGTTTCGAAACTATTTGTTTCTGTTTTGTCGTTAGGGCTTCGGCTTAGTTTTCCTTCACTTTCTTGCACGTTTTTGGTGCTGGTGGTTGTCACCTTGGGTGGATTACGGACCAGCTGATTTTAAAAAATAAACAAATAAGTAAATTACCGTAATGGCCATTAAAGGTCCATTGCTTGGATGTCCAATAGAAAGGAAAAAATTAAAACCCAAAACCTTTAAAAAAAAAAAAAAAATTCAATTGTTCAAATAACTTCATAATTCATAAAATAAATTAATTAATTAATGACACCAAAAAAAAAAAACCCTAATTAACTAACCTTAAATGATTTTTATTTTCCACCAAAAACCTCCACTCACCTGAAACGACACCACCCAACAAGACCAAGACCTCTTTTTTCTATTTTTATCTCAATTTTTGCCTCAATTCTTTTGGAAACAAAGAGACGGAACGAACATTAACAAATAGAGCATCAAAGGGTGATAATTTTTGTTTGGGTCAATTGCTTAGAGGTCTCAAACTCGTGTTATTTGAATGTGAGTTTGATCTAAAAATTTAAGTATTTTTATTGAATTGAAAGCAAGATTTAGAGGTTTATACTTTGTGTAATGCATTTTTAAGTGTGACATGTGGATTTTGTGTGGTTTTGAGGTCTATTCTTGAAGGTATATTCAATATATGACCTAGGAATTTGGAACGAGGGTACAGTCGTGATATTGGCCAAAAATAAAGGCGAACTCAACTAGAAAATGGTAGGCGCAACAAAAGCTTAACTAGAGCTGTCGCACCACATTTTGTTGAGCTAGTCGAGTTATATTATTGAGCTCAACTACTCTCAACTATTGCTCGACAAAATTAGTCGTTCCATATTTCTATTTTGACATGAATCCACAAAACACGCTCGACATTACAATCGAATCACTCGACTACACTAGTTGAGTTTCAATAATGGAACTCGACTACGCTCGACAGAAGCTCAACTAGTGTAGTCATGCAAAGCAAAGCAAAAAATAAAGTCTCGACATCTTTCTGTCGAGCCACCGACTAGGTCTGTCGAGCCAAGCTTGTTGTAGCTCGACAGATGCTCAACATAAGTTGTTGAGTCGTTTTAGGGATTACGGTTTTTCCTTGAATACGCTAGTCGAGACTCGACTAACCATGTCGTGCGTCTTTGGCTACGCATGACAGCTAGTTTTGGCCTCGACTAAAGTAATCGAGCTTCACATGCTGCCTTATATTTTCCACATTTCATGACCTTTATTTATTTGTTTTTATTGTTTGTGCAGATGAAGGTGGTTTTGTTTGTTGAGATCAGAAAATGGGAGTAATTAGAGGATTGTTGGGAGTTTAGGAGAGACATTGGTGGTCTCCAGAGTATTTTTGTCGATGAGGACATATTGCTTACGAGTTTATGTGAAAAAATTTATGCTAAACTTGGATTGAGCAAAGATACGATGGATTTAGTTTTGAGTTACTCGCCACCACTGAATAAGAAGTGTAGCCCACTTGTCTTGAAGGATGACAAAGATGTTGCAGCACTGTTAGCATCCCGGTCTGATAGTACTTGCAAAATCCCTTTAGGGGTTATCGTCGAACCTACG